>CM046452.1:96718310-96855810 GCA_025506515.1 Flaveria trinervia | reverse complement strand
ATATAAAGGTTTAAACGTTGAAATCATCCTTAACGATATTAAGACGTAAAACCAGCTATTACATATTCTGTAATTGTTTCAAACTAGTATTAAGACGTAAAATCATGCCAAGTAACACTAAAGACACATCAACGTTAGGGACCATCAACCAAAACGTAAAATCAATACGTAAAATCAATGACACATCATCATTAGGCGAAACGCAAAACATATTAATCCATAACCAAGTCGATTTTGGAGACCACTGGCGGAGCATCATAGGGGCCGGGGGGCTATTTTTTTCGTCCGTAGTGTTAAATTATAACCCGATAGTGTAAATTTTTGACCCGGTAGTGTAAATTTTTATATAAATATCGAGTTCGTCCCCCTAAAAAAATTAATTTCGCCCCCGCCCCCCTGCGAAATAGTTGAAGCTCCGCCACTGGTTGCGACGGGACCGTTAAACAGGGAAAATAAGTATAAAAACATTGAACTGCACACGTATATTGCGGTGTATTAACTCGCAAAATGTAGACAGAAACATAAAACAATTAAGCTACATTGTAAAATATGTAAAAGTGTTGGGTTAAAATAGAAAAGTTAATGATTAAAAATAATACGACAAAAGTTGAGTATAACCCTTAAAATATATTGTACAACAAATAATGATAGTTTGGTAATTAGTATATCTATAATATGTAACAAGATTATAGAATTTCGACATGTATCAATAATCTGGGTAGCTGTTAAGAGCAACCGAGATCCAACAAAAAATTTCGCGTAGCTTCTGGTCTTTGACATCAAAAAGGTCAACAAAATTGAAATAAAAATGATATATACTAAGATCTCAAGAAAAATTTGGGTTATTATACAAATGGTAATTATATAGTCTAAAAACCGAAGAAATATTAGAGTTTGTCTTTTTGTTGCTTTAAAAAAATGATAGTTTGATGATTGTGTCAATATGTCTGCGTATTATGTCTAATACATTTATTGTGACAAATATTAGTTTATTATGTCATATATTTTTAATCATTTGTTATATGTATATATCATTTTGTTTTACATCTTAGATTATGTTGTATTATTTTTATATTCTTTTAATATATTATATAAATTTGTTATCTATCATTATGTTTGACATTTAAAAGTACACATAATGTTACATTATTCATATCTTTTTTATAACTTATAGTTTTTAAGTTAACATACTGTGTTATGTTTGTTATTTTTTTATAGATTACATAAACTTGTTATTATCTATTATTGTGTTTTATAATAAGAAGTCATAATTATGTTATTTTATAAATTTATTTTTTAAAACTTATAGTTTTCAAGATAACACATTGATGACAAAAAACACAATGAGACAATATATCATTATGTGTTATCATATTATTATGTTGTTTTATCATTATTTTTAATACATTAGATTGAATCGTTATTTGTTTATCATTATGTTTTAGATACTAGAAATACACAATAGTGTTAATTCACCAATATATCTCTTAGAATTTATTAATTTAGAAAAACACAATAACTAGCAAAAAAACACAATAAACCGCACTATAGACAAAATGACGTATAAAAATTTCCGACCTTAAAAACATAGACAAATTTATTATCTTTTTATCTAACGATACTATAATTGTTTTAAAGTTAAAAAATACTCGTGTTTATGGTGTAAATTTTATAAAAAAATAATATCATATATAAAATTTTATATATTCCCTTTGTATAACCAACAATCAAATCTACCATGCATCATTAGACACATACCAAACTTCAAATTCTAATTCTATAAGTTGGAAATCTGAATTTTCATGTATCCGATTTTGATCCATAAACCATAACTGACCATCATTTACTTAAACCTATCATTATTGAATATAACCGATTACCGACCATCACCGAGTAATATTGATCATAGATGATCATCAATAACCATAACGTTATATTTTGTTATGATAATAAATAAGTTTTTTTATAATTTTAAGAAATCGATATTGATTATTAACAGTATGTATAAAAATTTAATTCTTCATATTTCTTTTGAGATCTTTTGGAATTTGTTAGTAATTAATGACCGATAAACATGTGATTTTCCGATGACCGATAAATTTGTTAGTAACTGATGACCGAAAAAATTTAAAAGCAGACGAGTTCTTCTATAGTAAAAGCAGACGTATGTATAGTTGTAATTCTGTTTATTTAAAAAAACGAATATTTTCGAGTGAACTACCACAGGCGCTCACATCTTGTTTGGATGGGACGTTTTAAGAGAAAAAATAATAAAAGAAGAACATGATTAAGAATCGATCATCCGTAAAAGAAAACCAACATCGTTACGAAAAGAAAAAAACAGAACCGGCGAAACCCACATGTCGTGTACCAATTTGGACCACGTATATCTTTCATCATGACTCTATTGTTTTTGTCCGGTGCCCATTAAGATAGAAAGTTTATGTCATTCGATCTCTGTCTTCTCGAGATGAAATGGAGGATGAAAAACTATGAACATCAGTTACTTAGTTAGGAGGTTCACGTGTTTGAAGGACAATCCTTAACTAACGAAGTTGGCTTCTTTTTTAGGGTGAGATAGCGTGTGTCATGGTTCATTCAGAAACGCTCTACGCTTTGTGCTATTCTTTTAGATATTATATAATATTAATTACCAACTTTGATATGTTTTATGAGTTGTATCATGTGTTTACGCTTTGTTCTATTCTTTTAGATATTATATAATATTAATTGCCAACTTTAATATGTTTTATGGGTTGTATCATGTGTTTAGTGGTTGTATCCATCTTTGTTTTTTGCTTAAATTTTAATTTAATATATACTAATTATGAACTTAAGGTTGCATTGATTATTTTAATTTAAGCATTAAAAGTGTACATATTTTTTTTATTTTTTCCTTTAATAACTTAATTTATACATATTTTACAACTTAACCCCTACAAATTTTACTTTGGTCCCTATGCATTACAATTTTTTTGTTTACATTTTGGTCTAAATTTTAAAACTTAACATGTCATAATAAGCGCATGTAGTTCAAAGTTGTAAAGCCTGTTTTTTCTTATTTAACGATCATGTCGCAACGTGCAGGTCCTAGATCGCGTTGGTTATTATTTTTAATGTTTTACGTTTCTATGTCTACTTTTTGTTCTATTTTATTTATATTCTAATACAATCTTTTTCGGTGTTGGTGGTCGCTGACGATGACATGACGTTGTTGCTATTTGGCATGATTTTACGACCCCGCCGCAACGCGAGGCTGAATACTAGTTATATCTAAATATATTAACCAAAACTTTTATCATATTAAGAGTTCGATCCATATAACCTAATATGGCTAAAAGTTGATACAAAATAATATACGTTTGGGATGATAATATTAATGTATTTATCCAATTAGATATAACTAGAATGAAGCCCCCACGTTACGGCGGGAGACGTAACATTGTGACAAGTAACATTAATGACACCCTACCATTAGCGATCACAAACACCGGAAAAAATTAGTATTAAAAAGAAATAAAAAAAGAAAAAAATTAAAAATGATTGAAAAGTAACCTAAAATCATTGTATCACACATGCGAAACTTAAAACATACAAAACAATAAGTCGATGTAAGACCAACATGTTGCAACGGGCTATTAAATGAGAAAAAATAAGCGTAAAAACGTTAAACCACACACGCACACTGCGGCGTGTTAACTTGCAAAATTCAAACTGAAATGTAATATGGAAAATTTGTAAAATGTCAAAAGTATAAAAAACCAAAGTTAAAAGTAAAAAAAAAATATTGAGGTTAAAGTGTAAAAGAGGTAGAAGTTTTAGGTTAAAATAAAAGATTTAAAGATAAAAAGAAGAAGAAAGATGGGTACAACCCACTAAAGCACATGATACAACCCTAATAACATATAAAAGTTAATAATTAGTATTATATATAATAAAAATGAATTCTACCAACAAAAAACGGAGGACAATTTGGAAACACTTTGAGGCATATGCTATATCTTCACTTGCATGACAAAACTAAAATATCTAATAATCTAAATGGATTATCTAAAATTTATAGCGTATAACGTGTTCTATTTCTTTTCTTCTTGGCAAAAACTAAATTATAACTTTGGGTTTCTGTTTGATTTTTTGTGACTTTACTAAAATCAAGTGGTCCAAGAAAAACAGATAGTAACCTATATGTACAATTTTAGCATTAAGATGAACACATAAAGTATCTGTTTTAGCATTAAGATGAACACATGAAGTTTGAGATTACGTGCTAATATGAATATAAAACAATTTGCAACTTAATAACATGTACCTTGATGATATGAATATAGCATAAATTGATTTTTTGAAAAATATAAATACAATAATAATTGTTTTAGATATTTTATATTTATTTTATCTTTTAAAATAGAATATTTGGATATACCTTGTGTGTTATCGATCTACGTTACGATATAAATTTATTTGAAATCAAGTCGAATCTAATATGCCTTAATTTTGAATTTTCTATGAATTTGTTATTTTCATAGATATAGTCACGATATTTTGATACATTTTGATGCAAATTTTATTCAGATAAAGGCGTGTCAATGATCACTAGATACAATACAACAACATGTTACCAAACAATACATACATCCGTCCTTATATACATATTATACATATATCCGATGGCCGTGCATTGCACAATTCCACCCGTTGATTAACATATTAATATAAATAACTAATAACTTTCTTATGATGTATTTTGATCTGACTGGCCATTAAATCACAACTGTTTTTATATTATTTTTTACTATCTTAAAATACAAAATTCTTTTTTATATCTACTAATTTTATCCCCTTGTCAAGGCCTAATTATTTTAATCTCATAATGGGCATGTATAAAACTATGAACAATGGTTAGGAGATTCGGGTCTAAAACGAAAGAGACATTAATACATTTATCAACTAACAAAGCTATTATTTATTTTTAAATTTACAATGAAAAGTGGATCAAGCCTAATTAGAACTCAGAAACAGATTTAAACCCATTGTATCTATAACAACATTCACATCAGATTTCATATCATTATTCTTATAGTTATACTAAAAATTATTATATTATTATTATTATTTTTTTAGTTAATTAATATTTTTATACCTTTATCATTAGTTTTTATCTTTCTCCAACTTACAACTATATTAAAATAATATTATAAATTTTATAAGGGTTGAATGAAGTTTTTTCAAATATACACATATACGTTAAATTTTCAGATTCATACATTCACAACACTTACAACTATTTACTAAATTATAAGAAACACACTCTTATAAATTTAAAGAACGTAGTTTGAAATTAGGAATGCTCTAAATACATGTATCTTCTACACTTTTTGCTGTTCTTCTAATTATTATATACTAAATAAGTAAATATAATTGCCAAAACTATTATCGAAATAAGAGTTCGATTCTTTTTAACTAAAATGGCCAAAAGGTTATAAAAACTAAAATTTGTTTTGGCTGATGCTTATATTATTTTTCTTTATCAATTTACAAAAAAAGTAATGATTCAATTGAGATCTACCAAAAGGAGGTGGACAATTTGGATACAAATTTTTAGGCATATTCTAGTCTTCACTGCCATTGACAAAGTAAACCATCAAAGTGAAATATCTACCTTTAGAGCGTACGACTTGTTCTTTTTCTTTCTTCTCGAAGAAAACTAAATTATTATTTTGGGTTTCTGTTTGGTGTTTTGTGTCTTGACTAAAATCAAGTGGACCAACTTACAATTTACACACATGTATACGTAAAATTTTGGTACCTTAACATGTACGGAAACAAAAAAAAAAAGATTTTCATATTAAACAACGACAATAAGTAATTATTTTATTAAGACGATACATGAAGTTCTGTGACCTAACGACATGGTATACATAAGGAGTGTGTATTATTTAGTGTCTGAACATCTTTTATTTCACTGATAAAGAAATAAGAAAACTAACACAGCACAAATAAAATATTGCTTTAGGTTTTATAAAAGATTGCATGACGTATATGGCAACTATATATAAAAATGTTGCATCAGGTGAGATTACATTATATATTAATTAACTTTTTATTAGATAATGTACCATTCTATTTAAAAAATTAATTTTTTGAAAAGATGTTCTTAAAAGGCTGCAATTTGCCTTGTGTTTTTAATAGTGTGGGGTTCCAATTTTACCCCCACCGGTTTCGTACGATAAAACAAAAGGCACCAGGCGCACCACGCGTTACACGTGAGCATTTTCTTAATTAAATTTTCAGATGATTTTAGTAACAACTCGTAGAGCGTATTAACGTATTAAAATGAATAAAATAATGATCCTGGCCCTTGCGATATATTCCAATTTGACAAGTAAACTACAGGAATATAAAACACATTATATATACTTTAAAACACAAATTCAAAAGTCATAAAGCATGATGTACAAGTTTATATTGCATAATAGTTGTTTTGCTAATGTCACAAGCCTGCGATTTTGACTCATGCATAATGGTCTGAAATAAAAATAAAGAATTAGGATGCCACTTATGCTTTATCAATTGTCTTATACATTTTTATATAGGATAACTTTTTTAATGTTTTTTTATTTTTCTCTAATAAATTTTACACTATAGTGTTTTTCACTTTAAATACACCGGTATGATTTATTTTTATCTACATGTTGCTATAAGTTTTGTTTGAAACCCACACATATCAAATATAATAAACATTTAATTTTTTCACAAATTAATGTTTTTCTGAATTTCGAATATATCATTGTGAAACGGTTATATTTTTTTCATTTTACATTTTGTTCTAAATTCTGAGAGTTAACACATCGTAATGTGCGTGTGTGGTTCAACGTTGTTACGTCTATTTATTGCCGTTTAACGATCCCGACACAAAATGTGGGTCCTAGATCACTTAGTTATTGTTTATAACATTTTATGTTTCACATGCATGGTTCAATATTTTTGCGTTTAATTTTTGTTCAATTTTGATTATTTTCTTTTTATTATTTTTTAATATGCGCTTTCCCGGTTGACGGCCGCTACAGCAATAGAACATTAATAATACTTGATATAATTTTACGCATCCGTCGCAACGCGAGTGACTTAATACTATTCGTGTCATTAAATTACAAAGCTAACCTTAGACCTTTGTCTTTTTTAATATATCCATCACCTCTCCCTGTCGCTGATGTGGCCTTTTTCTCTAACCACATTACAATTATTATTTTTATTTTATTTGAAATGTCAAAATTCTTCCATTTTTGTAATTTATTTCAAGTTTTGTCATATTTATATATATATAACATTTCTACAAATCATTGTTGCGAAGTTTTCAATAAGTTGCCATAATTTTTTTATATTAATCTACACGCGTCTATGTTATATTTCACATACATCTATAATTATAATTATGTATTTATAGTTATATTTTAAAATCGAGCTAATTGCTTCTTCTATCTATGTGATTTCATAAAATTATCATTTGAATAAAAATGGTTTAAATTTATCATTTGAATCGCAAGATTTTACTAAAGCTATCATTTGAATTCATTTATTACTCCTAACTATTACTTAACTTTTATTATTAACTTTCTAATGTAAAGGTTATTTTAGTTAATACATTTACAAAATAAAGAACCAACTATGTTAAGGTTTTATGGGTTTAGTTTGTTTTGGTTATTGACTTATTGCAACTATAACTTGACTTCAAAGTTTTATTGTTGTTTTGTCATGTTATTGTTATTATTATTGTTATTGTTATTGGGTTTTTTTTTATTTAGTAGTTATGTTACGTTACATTTGTCCATTTTGTTGAACCATAAATTCTTTGGTTTAATTCTTAATTGTGGTAACGATTATTGGTCGTCTGTGATTATTATCAATGTTTTTAAAACTAGACCGGACAGTGAACCGGACGTCTTACCGGTCCAATAGTCGGACCCGTTCAACCGGTCAGACCGTATATAAGAACCAGATAAAATTATAAGTATTTTTTAATAAATATACGTAAAAGTTACAAATATATATATATATAAAAACGGTTCAACTGGTCCGGTTCCCGGTCCGACCGCCGGTTTGACCGGTTCAATACTAAAACGGTTTTAAACACCGAACTAGACCGGATCGGAGTCCGATTCCCGGGACAAGCTGTCGGATCGACCGGTCTGATCCGGTTTTCAAAACCATTAATAATAAAATGATTATTATTAATGGACTTTTAATGTCATATAGTTCATTGTTTTTTACTTGCATGATGATTTTTGTTTATTATGATTATAATTCAAAGTATTTGTGTCACGTGCCTTATTTGTTTATTTATATTTTTTGGGTGTATGTTTTATTAAAAAAATAATCGTTTTTAAGTGGTTATCCTTATATTTTATTTTATATAACAGGTGATTTAAATCTCAAATTCACAATAATAATCATCAAAAGAGACTGAACACATAAATTTCATCACGTAGGCTAGTCTTTTATTTTGTAATCGTTTTGACTAGAATACCCTAATGTAGGAAAGTTAACGAATAAAGTTAATAACGTTAATTAGGTGTTGTTAAATGAATTCAAATGACAATTATAATAAAACCTTTGGATGCGAATTATAAATTTAAACTGTTAAATTCAAATGATAATTTTTATAAAACATAAAAATAAAAAGCACTTAACTCTTTTATATATAACATAATAATATCATTTGCTTATTATTATTATAGCAGGAATGAAGAAATTTGTAAGAATCGTTTTCGACGACTTATACATTAGTATTCGTTCCACGGAAAAAGTATGAATATATACGAACACAATAGACGTATATTAATGAAATCTGTTGATCATATTTATTCATTCACTAGAGGTATGAAAGTACATAAACGACATTCATTGTTCATGTTCATTTATTTACTAGATTGTAGTTTGTGTTGAATGGTTCACTAATGATTCTTATTTATATGCACGAAACTCCTTGTTAATACTCGCTGAATGTTTGATTTGAATACAACATTGAATATCATTTAATTCGTTTACAAACTAGATGTAGACATTTTTGCTTATTAAGAGATTTGTGGATGTAAATTGTAGTACTTTTTTATTATAAAAGCAACGAGGTAAACAATTAATTGGTATTTCTTTAGTTTTTTATTTAATATTTTTATTAGTCTTATCTTCGTCTATCAATTTTTCAGTTGGGATTGTAACTCAATCGACTCAGGAGAAAACCTAAAATTGATAAAGTGGAGAAACCTCATTTCTAAAACTACATATTTTTATTCGGAATGAGATTTTAACACATAACATCTCTTTAAAAAGTGAACATTTTTGATAAACTCATCTCTTATGTGGGCATAAAAAATTTAATTTATTTTGGCGAGGAATTAACGAAAATCTCGTTGACATGCCGAAATTCTAAAACGGGGCGAGGACTTGAATGAAAATCTTGTTGATGCGGCAGGATTTTAATAAGGCGTGATGAATTAAATGAAAGTCTCGATTTTAATACATGACACTACCTTGTTGGTTAAATAAATTTATAATTTTTTAAAGACTATATTTTGTAATTAGGATAAGTTAAACGTTTAATTTTGTGATTTTCCCTTAAACTACAACGGTTCCATTTATTATTAATTTTCTTACCGTCATAAAATCGAAAAAATGTATATAATATTTTTAAATATTTCACGTCAACTACTTTAATGTTGCTTCTGAAACTTTTCAAACCTCATGTACCAATAGCAAAAAGAACTCAAAAAACGGGGTCAAACTTATAAATAGTACTTGACAATACGACATGAAAGAAATTTCGGCTGTTATCACTTGCCAATCCCACTCGGATTCAAACCAGCGTATGACGAAAGTATATAACGCCGTCGACACCACCTTCCAAATTTCACATTTTCTCACAACCTCATCCTTCTTCAATTCTCCAATCAAAATGAACACCAACAATATGATCAATCCCACGGTGTTCCCACAAACCGCAGATGAATCCGAACACTCCGTCATTGTTTCAGCCCTCACCCACATCATACGAGGCGATACCACCGACATCGGCCCGACCGACGTGGTGATCGTCGAGAGCCCGCCCGAGCAGGCGACATGCAGCGGGTGTGGAATGAGGGTCCCAGATGACTGTTTGGGGTGTGATTTGTACACCTCAAGTAGTACTAGTGGAGATGAGAGGAGGGGGATGAAGAAGTATAGAGGAGTGAGTTTACGGGCCTCGGGTAAGTGGGCCGCGGAGATCATGGTCCCGGGGAAAGAGCGAAAGTGGCTCGGGACATTTAGGACTGCGGAAGAGGCGGCTCGAGCTTACGACAGGGCCAACATTCGCTATCGGGGGACCGCGGCCAAGACCAATTTTCCTGTGGACGAGTACCGCGGGATCCAACGGGAACATGTAGGTCAAGGAAGCCAAAGTGATCAAGCTGAATGATCAGATGATATGATGTTTAGTTTTTAAAAAATGTTGTAGGAGATTAAGAGCACATGGAGTAATATATAGTAGTGGTATCGGTAAAGTGGTAAACCATCTCCCGAAGCTCTGTAAAAATTTATGAATTGATTGAGAAAATAAATTCGACTAGTTTGAGGGAAATGAGAGAAAAATGAGTGAAAAATGATAACTGATCATAAGACCATTTTCACTAATACGAAAGAGAATTATCATGAAGAAATGAGAAAGATAAAGGGATAATATATATGAGACGCAACATAAAATAGAAAAATAATAACCACTCCCTATGTCTTAAATTGCAACATTGCTCATTATATGATGAAGTCAATATGACATAATTATATGTTTTTTTTCTATTTAAAGGATTTTGTAACCTTTAATCCAAGATATTTGACGATTTTGTTTCCTACCACTATACCAAAATTGGAAGGAAAAATGCACCACGTCATCATATAAAGTTTCATTCATATGCGAGATTTTCCAAAGATCACGTCGTTCGTTCTTCTTCATATCCCCCACCATGTGACGTAAACACATTATTGTATTTACATCGTTTGTCTTACGGAATAAAACAAAATGTTACTTTTTGAAGCAATTTAATGCAAATTTTAAAATTGGATTTTTTCATAAAACATAATTAAGAAAACACGCCGGATCATGGGTCATGGTAAGTTGTTTTTTAGTACCTTCGATTTTACGATTTGATCGGTTTAAGCATTCATATTTAAGTTTGTATTGTTACAAAAACTAAATAATATGTTATCTATAATAAACTTTTGTAAGCATATTTAACACAAAGATTAGTTATGAGATATAAAAGATGTATGAAAGATTTGTGAGTGACGTTAAGGATAAGTTCCGTTATTTGTAAATAAGGTTTATATCCTTCTTGCTTTAAACGTATTTTATTGAAAACGTACATATTTAACCTTAACCATGTATAAATAGATGGCACTGGTGGTGTTAGTGGCAGTGGCACATAACTTATAATGACGGCGATGATTATAATATCCATATATATAGTGTTAAGACATATATATGCAACACAATTCTTAATTATTAAATTCTTTTATAAGTTAGATCTGTTAAGACCATATATAATAAGGTTGCAAGCTTGTATGAAACTTGTATTGACCGAGGAATTTCGATTTGATGGTGTTACAAGTACCTCGACACATATGAGCTTAAATTAATTGATATTGCTAGACCGTCTTTCTATTATTCGGTTAGCATTACAATCATTATCTAATAACAATGCTAAGTATATAATGATTACAATATGTTTGAATTACAAATTAAATATAAACAAAAGTAATCTTCATCTGTAATTGTAAAGTTTGTATATCAAAACAGCTTCAAACTCTATTCTTTAGAATAATTGAATTTTATCCTTATAGCTTAAGTATTCATTGATTCTCAGCAATATTATCCATATAACATTTAGCAAAACATCAACATTGTTTTATAAGTTTCAAAGCTTTGTGTACAACTCATTACTGCATCATTGCTATTGGTATGCAACAAACTAAGTATGATATTCAAATGTTTCATCATTATTCAAATGGATTATGCAACAAAATACCATAATCCATTAACGTTGATTGCATATGTGATATCAAAGTGGAAATAATAGACCTTCACACGATTGATGATTGAAACCAACTGTAGAGAGCTTTATTTTCACAGTTTTAAACAACAAAACTACTATAAACAATCAAGAATCTCAACATTTGACCACACAAATCCTTAAACTTTCAAGTGCACCACCCGACCGATGAATTCGTAGGGACCATTTTTCCTTTCAAGTGAATCTTGCTTCTTTTAAACAATCCATTAAAAACCCCCTAATCCATGACTTTTGCAATCTTAACAAACAGAAACCCTCCAAAACCCAAGAAAAAACTTATAAAAGATCTCAATTACCCATAGTGATTTTGAGTATAAAATCAGATTCACACACACACTTTTGGAAACTTTTCTCGTTGTAATCTGCAACAAAATGTGCCAAAACAGGTAGAGCAAAATCACCCGACGATGACGAAGACCGAATAGTATGCCTGCAATTATACCGATGACAAACGGAGGAAGCTTGATAAGACTGGTTGAGGCAACGGACCTGAGGGATGTTGGACGAAAACGGAAGGAGATTTCGAAGACCGTGCATTAGCTACTTGTACTATTATTGTGCTGGAGGGACTTGTACATCTCTACTCATCAAAGTTTTGTATTGCATAGTAGAAAATTCTATAATGTTTCTTTGATAACATAATAGAGCATTCACAGGAAGTTTTTATTTTTTATATATTATTATACTAAAAATTATTACATTTATATATTTTTTCAATTAAATAATATTTTTTATACATTTATCATTATTTTTTTTCTTTTATTCACAATCACTTTTAAAATTATTAAAAAATTTATAGAGATTGAACAGTGATTTTTCAAATATACCAATCAATAATAATATTTTTTTTTCACTTGCAACCACTTAAAACCATTCTATATAATATAACAAGCCTACTAATATATTTTAGAGATTACACTGTGAATGCTATTAAACATATAAAGAGTTGATATAACCGTTAATATATAATTTTTATAATATTTACAACATTAACCTAGATGTGGTATGAATAATTAAGGTTTTTCTAATTTTTACAGGAAATTTTCTTCTCTTTTTTTATTTTTAATATCATAGATTTAGTTTTCTAGAATATTCTTTTTGCTATCATTTCGATGTCCACGTTCAATTTTTGTGTTCCAATTTAGTCAAAACGGATCAAGTGTGACAGTTGGATTTAGGGAGGGAAAAACTAAACGCAACACGCGAGAATTCGTTCTAGTTAGTAATATATTAAGGTGGATGTTAGAGAACAAGTAAGCATCTTGTAATTATTGATTGATTCGTGATATGTTATCAATTGTGATTTGATAAATAAGATAAGATTTGGCGCGTGATTACCGTGTATAAATCGTATAGAGATATTCAGGTGCCAAACATTTCAGGAAACTAATAATTGTTTATCTAAATGAAAATATATATTTTTTTTATTTTTATACTTTCCTTCTCCACTTATTATTTGTCGTATTTATTATATTTCATCTTAGTGGTCCAAATATGTCTATTATTCTGGTAGAATACTAAGATAGGGGTCATATGTCGAACTGAATCCGATGGTTTGAATATTATGAATGAAACATGTTTTGACACTTCACGTGTGAACTTAACGTAGAGCGTGAACATAGTAACGATGAGTCGTAGCCACTATTTAGTCGTCAAATGTTCACTAAACCACCCTACAGTTTTTAGCTTCTAGCCTTTTACCACCTCCACTTTCATCTTCTTTATCTTTTTTTTAAAAACTTTTTAATAGTATTTGGACTGGGCTGTTTGATAGCCTCTTAATGGTTCAAATGTTTTAATGGTTTAACACTTAATGGTTCAAGCTGTTTGTTTCGCGAGTATATGTTTGAATGGTTAAGACATTTATCTGTGAAAGGTTAAGCATTATATTTATGTTAAATGGTTAAGAGGTCTAATGATAAATGGTTAAGACATATTATCTGAATTGGTCAGACATTTGCCTTTTAATAGGTTAACGATATACTAGATCTTAATGGTTCAGACCTCTTAATGGTTCAGCACTTAACAATTCAGATATCTTATTAGTTCAACATTTAATCATTCAGAAGTTACCAAACAGCCCCCGAGTCTTCCCAAAACGAGATGTGAATCGTTTATACAAAATTAATTCGATGCAGGATGAGCGCATTGCGAGTAGGCTTTTAAATGGGTAAAAAGTAAACGTAAAAACGATGAACCACACACGCACACTGCCATGTGTTAATCATCTACCGAAATGTAAAATGAAATATTTATAAAATATTAAAAGTATAGGAACTAAAGTTGAAAATAAAAAATATTTAGGCTAAATTGTAAAACACTTAAAGGTATTGGGTTAAAAAAGTTAAATATTAAATAAAAATAGGGTACAACCCATTAAGGCACAATGTACAACCTATCACCCACACCAAATTATTAGTATATACATGTATATATATGATTGATAAATAGATGATTATATTAAATATAGCTTTAAGGATTAATTTAACATTATGCGTTAATTATTTTGAATAAAAGTCACTTTTGTTAGTAGCATAATGGTGAGAATAAAATATTGTGTAAAGTACACTTCGAATCAAATTCTAGCATTGAGATGATTAAAATTGGTGTAGTTTAAATGTGAAAGTAGATAAATGTTTGAATTACCATCCGGTTCGAATTAAATATATTAAAAGTGAGAGGAAGAATGCCAATTACTTTTAAGTCTGTAACCCACAAAATTGTAGTAAGTTGGCTTGTAACATAGTAAATGTTTAGATTTGCGTTTTGAGGTCAACAATATTTTGTAAATAGATGAATCTCTTTAACCTTTTAAAAATGTGATTATTTTTAATATTAAAATAAATTGTATACGATTTTATGATATTAAACTTTGTAACATGATTGGTTTCACGCAAAGAAAACGTCCCAAACTGCATAAAAGTTTTTTTTTCAAATAGATAAGGTTTTTAAAACTATAAACAGTGATTCGACACACGCATTAAAATCAAATATGGTAGCGGTGAGAAGATTTCGAAGTTGATAACTCACATGTTACTATGACAAAATTATGGTGGTCATATGTTGTGGCGTGATTAAGACCGGGTCGCTAATAAAAACAGATGGTGGGTTAGACCAGATTGTCACATGCGGTTTACGGTGTGTTTACAGGGTTGCATTGAAAACGAAAGAATAAATAGGTTGATTTGGTGTTGTTCAAATGCTGTTCACTAATATGTTTCTTTATTGGGCCGATACAATGTCCGATAATCGACCCATACCATTATGGCTTGCAAAACCAATTAATGCAATAGTGGATTTGTGGGTTGTATTGTTGTGACTTGTAACCATACATCTACATATAATATATCATATTAATGCAATTGTTAGAGGTAATCGTTTCTATAAAATAACTTAAATAGCTATTAAAATTTAGTGTAATTGTTAGAACATAATTTTTAATGTAATTTAAGCATTTTGAATTATCTTGTTTTCCTTTAAAACGTGTAGTTAGGAACGATATATTTTTAAAAATATCCTACATGTGTTGATCTTTCATTATCACAGCCCTCCATTCTTCCATCTTCAAAAGCAAATAACAACGAATTACACACAAATACATGATGTATCAAGTCATATTGTACCACCCAACCATTGTTTTGAAAACTGGATCGGACCGGCCGGTCCGACCGGTTGAACCGGAACCGGACTTCAATCCGGTCCGGTTTCGTGGTTAAATTGGTCGGACCAGTCGAACAAGTCGTACCGGCTGTTGAACTGGTAACCGGAGCGGTTGCACAGTGGGTCGAACCGGTTGAACTAGGGGCTGGAGCGGTCGAATCGGTTTTTCATATATATTTTTATTTTTGTAGTATTCTTTACATACATGTTCAAAAAATAATTAAAATTTTATCCGGTTCTTATATTCGGTCCGATCGGTTGAACCAGTAAGACGTCAGGTTCACTCTCTGATCCGGTTTTGAAAAGATTACGACCCAACAACTCATGTATTACATACGTAATAGCTCGCCGAATACATTCAAAAGAGGGTGCATCTTTATAATCGTTATGAGAGATTGACGATTTCAGTAGCTGCATATGTAATCTATCAAACACGTAAACTTAAGGTTAGAGGTCATAGATCTCGTTCGGTTATACCTATTTGGATGTTTTTTTAACCAGTCGTTTCTAGTCAAACCGGAGAACTGGACTGGCCAGGTAGTCGGAACCAGATTCCAGTTCTTTTTCCCTTTCAAAATCACCTCTAAATTTATTCTAGCATTCCAATATCCATATGTATCTATTATAATATCATATGGTACGATTGGTCCAACAGCTCCGACAGGTGAATCGGCTTATTATCCCGACCGGTTTTAAAAAGATCATCATAGTTTTAGTAACCTATCACGTGTCATACTCATATTCCAGCAAGCTATATGGTTTATGACCCCGGTTACATGGAGTTAGACCTTTTCATTCAACTAGACTTGAAGAATTTGAGGTTTATTAACCTAACTTCACTTTTCCAAGCATTTATAACTTTTATCGAGACAATAAGCGAAATGAAAATTTTTATACAGTGTATAAATATCATGTTACAAAGTCTTGAACAAACTTATGAACCTTTGTTGCATTTTTCGGATAAAATTTTGGAACTCTCTTTTGGATTTCAAGTCCATGCCATAAATCTTATATACACATAATACATATATACTTTCTATTTCTTAGAAAACATTAGTTTTGAAAAATTTCCATCTATTGAAGCACACTCTTCGATCACACTTATTTAATCCGAACAAAAATAATACTCAAACCATACTTCAATAATTCTTTATCATTCTCTTAATATTAAAACCAAAAAAGTTAGTTTTGAACCATAAGCGCCACGTAGGATGACTAGAAAACACCAAACTCAAGAACCAACTTACCTCCAATGATCAACCTCTTGGATGAGTGCCACGTTTCCCTCCCACATCCACCACGTGTCATCCCCATGCAGACGTAAGCAAACCAAATCAACCACACACCAGCTTCACACGTGGTCTGTCATCATCCACCATTCCGCCACCGTGTACAAGCAGCTCCCCTGCTATATAAACACCCACGCTGACTTACTCCCTCCAACTGTTTCACTCCAAACGCCACACACACACACACACACACACAGTAATACAATATGCAACCCAATCACCACGACCATCTCCGCCGTAAGCTCACCGCCGATGAAGAACATTCCGTCATCGTCTCCACCCTCAAGAACGTCATCTCAGGCCACACAGATCACACAGACAACCGCCACCTAATCACACGTACCCCACCACCACCACCACCATCATCATTGTTATCATTAACTGCACATCCATGGAAGTATGTGAGGTGTGCAACATCAGCGGTTGTTTGGGGTGCAACTTCTTCTGGCAAAATGCACCACCGCGTGAGGACGGTGGTGGTGGGAGGAAGAGGAAGCGGCAGTATAGGGGTGTACGGCAGCGGCAATGGGGGACGTGGGCGGCGGAGATAAGGGACCCGTGGCGCAAAGTGAGGGTGTGGTTGGGCACCTTCGGCACGGCGGAGCTAGCGGCTAGAGCTTACGACAGAGCTGCAATACACTTCCGTGGGGTCAAAGCAAAGACTAATTTCCCCGAGAGTGATTACTACCGTGAGTTGCAGGAGGTCAAAGACCAACAAAAACACGAACCATGCACCAAGGCTCAATGATTTAGCATCACCACAAGTGCATCATATCATAATTAATTACGCTAGTCATGCATCTAGTGCATGTTGTGGACGTTTATGGGTTTGGTTTCGCGAGTGATGTTTGATCGAATAAGAGCAGTGATGATTATAGTTATGCAAGTTTTTAGAGGTTTCTTCCTAAAGAAGACACATGGAATAATAATACTACGTATTTGTGGTGATGCAAAACGGCGTCACGTGTCGCCGTGTTCGTATATGAAGTGTCCGGTTTGTTTGCTTAATACGTAGGGGAAGTTTCTCGAATCTTTAAAAGGGACAAAGTTTTAAATGTTATATTATAATGCTAAATGTGTTTTTTTTTTTTTTTTTGTTGTTGAATAAATCGTGTGCGTCATTTGGTATTACTGTGTAGGACAGTTTTCTCTTTTTATTGCTTATATTATTTATATGACTCAGTTTGGCATCTTTATATGTTATATGATTATATCTTTACATGTTATATGATTATGTAAAAGTAAAAAGTATAAATTTGGTAAACATAGTATGTATGTCTTTGCAAGAAAGAAAGGAGATAATTGGAGAGGCTATTTAAGATTTCCATTTGTTGTTTTCTTTACTATAGATTGATAATTGACATTAACTTAAAACACTTTTTAGCATCACTTTCTTAAAATGGTCAAGCAAGTCACTCTTGAGGAGTTTTTTCCTAAAAGAATGTTGGTAGAAAAATTCTTTATTAAAATAGATGATTTTAAAAATATTTACCAAAAGTAGGTATTTCTTAAAAACTTCTTTTCGCACTCTTAATTGTATAAAATAAAAACATTATATTTAAAAAATGTTCATTAGAAATTATAAGTGAAACGTGTTAAAAATCGTAATAAATTTATCTTTCATTGTAAATTTTTCATATTGTTTTTTATTGTAACTTTCAACATTTGGATTTTAGTTTAGTTATCCAATTCTTTTTCTTATAGTAAAAACTTTCTTTAACTATTATCAATCTAATATTGTTAAATGTTTAAATAATTTGACTTTTTAAATGTATTAACTGACTTAAATTATTAAATGATTAAGTAGTTTCGTATCGTTAAGAACTCTTTAAAAATATATATTTATTAATTTATTTTAGGATTGTTGATTTTGTTAAGAGTTCCCGTTAAATAGAATTATATATAAAGTTTGATTTTGTTTTTAATTTAAAATAAAAATATTACTTGATAAAAGTTTTCGCAAAAATATAATGTAATAATTAATAAATTAACTACATAAAAAACTGTTTTTAGCACTTTAAAATAATATTTCATTATTATTAAGACCATTTAAAAAAATATAAGTTACTTCAAATATTTTAAAAAAGTTAATTTTAAAACTATTTAAAAACTAAAGTTTAATATATTAGCAAAACGACGTAAGACCAAACTAAAGTTAATTTTTTATAATTTCTTAATGAACATTTTTTAATATAAATGTTTTATTTTATACAATTAAGAGTGAGAAAAGGAGTTTTCTAAAAAATACCCATTTTGATAAATATTTTTAGAATCATTTATTTTGGTAAATAATTTTTTTACCGACACTCTTTTTGGAAAAAACTCACTGTTGAGGATGTGAAGTTTGGACTAGATAAATACTATCAATTAACTACGAGCTTTTTCTTTTAAAAACAACCGATGACTGCGAATGTGAATGATTAATTTAAACGAGTGTAACATGCAAAAGACTAAACACTATTAGTCTTCCCACAAAGGAGGAGGTCTTTTTCTTCGTGGTCCAACTCCAGTGTGAATAACTATTTGATAAATGGAGTAAAATAGTATTGGAAAAAAAATTTAGGTTGAACATTACTAGAAATACGGCCTTCTACTATTTATACCAATAACAACACTCAAGGTAATCTCATATCGGTCGTGAACAATAGAGATTTATGTTTCATAAAAAATGTTATGCCTTTAATATCACCTACCCGTTTTGAGCGCATTGATTGTTGATGAAAGAAAAATTCACAATCAAACGTGTTCAGAGTAATCCGGCTAGGGATGGGTAATAGATTATTCTAGTAACAATATGGCACATTTGGAGGCGGAGGAGGAACGAAGCGACTTTCAATTTCAACATGAAGGAATGCGGACATGGTGATTGGTGTATTATGCTATCGTCTTTTATTTGGGTTAAAAAAACGAGGAAATTGTTGTTATTAGATTGGGATTGTTGGTGTACTTTTCCTATTTCGTCATTGTCGTTGTAACTTCTTATCTCCACGCTAGTTTCTTGTTAAGAGTGTTTTGAGATGTTTTATATCTAGGATTGTTTGGCCACAAAAATAAAAATAAAATAATCCCTTCGCTGTTGCCTGCTGGTTTATGATTTTAAAAGCCTTTGTTGGGCTAATTCATTTGGGCTTGGAAAAATTGGGTTATAAACTATATGTTCCATTTGTTCAATCTTTGTTTAACTGACGTTTATGATTTCAAAATAACAAAACGGCATGAATGTTACCATGAAACCATCCGAGTAATTTAGGGTCCTCATCACAATATTTCACGTTTCAAATATATTAATGACTCAACTTAACGCAAAATCAGTTATGCTGGTTTCTTCCTTGAAAGTTTTGATATATAACTGGTACATTTTAAAGCACATTGCAACACTCGGATTTTAAATAAAACATCGAAAAGTTAGTAGAAATAAACAAATTGTAACGGTATATTAGAATTACAGTAACATTATATTATTAAGGAAAAATCTAAAACAGATTATATTTAACTTGAAGGTTTTAGTTGCATGTTAGAAAATTTTATATCAACATACGTTTCTAAATAAAACTTATACCATAACCTATTTAGTAATAAACACGTCACGCTGGAAGGTTCAGAATTAAACAAAAATACGTTTGTTGTGATAATTAAAATTATATTATATTTGTAGGGGGCAAAGGGAGATGAAGCGTGTGGTGGCCACGGTGGACGTGGTTGGTGGCCCCGGTTGGCCTTGGTGGACATGATGGTCATAGTCTTTGTTCTTTTAACGTTGGGTGCAAAGTTATGTGTTCTTGGGGGATGATAGTGTTCTAGACTTCTAGGTAAATTTATTAATCAATAACAAGAACAATGAACTAAAAAAGGTAAGGCAAATGAAATATTAATTTTGATCATACAAAATATAGATTTATAAATTTATTAGGTGATCTATTAGTTTTATTAAAAACAGATAGAACTTAAAAGCACCAAGTCACCACCGACAGGTGTCCTTCAGACATTCATAAGAGAAACCATTATTGACGCCTTGACGGTCTGAATTGAATAATACGGTAGCTATGTCAGCAAAATAATACATAAAATGAGTAATTTTGTAAAATAGTAAACAACTCTTAAAAGTGTTTCAATTAGATAACCTAAGTTTTATAAGTGTTTCAATTAAATCACTCAATTTTTAAATTTTCTATACATTAAAAGTTTTAACATGTTTTTTAGCATGTTATACTTTTAGTTTTAATTAGATTATATTTTTTTCTATCTTTTGATGTTGATATGGAACGTTGACGTAAATTTTAGGTATTTTTATTTTTTTCATAACTAACATGTTTTTTTATTTTTTAATATAACTTTATATATTGAAAATTCTGACTCTCACGTCTTCTCTATCGTTACTTTTTTGACATAAGAAAAATTAATAATGACTGATTTGATCGTTTAGTGATCCAATTTGAAAAAAATATATATGATTAAGTAAATTAGAATACTTTTAAAAATTGATTACTATTCTATGATATTTTTCCTTATGAGAAATTAAGTGGTCTTACATCAACTATTATTGCTAAGTTTGTTATGCATGAGCTAGTAATGAAAGTATGATTTAATGCATTTTCATACACTTTGTCAATGGGTGTAAATAAGTTGAGTCAACCGTGGGATACTTAGATTGGCTCGCTAAAAACTTAAATCAAGCCGAGTTTTAAGGAGCTAGTGTTTGAACTTAAATTATGACTCATTTAATGAGTAGACTACTGAGTCTTTTTTTTGAAAGGAGAATTTCATTAACACAAAACTCGCAAGACCTTAAATCAATGACTTAACAATCAATCACCACAATACATCAATCCAAAGGGAAGTTACACCAAGTTTTCCAGTCAATATATTTCCAACGAGACCTATTACGGATCCAAATATAAGCCGTCGCTTTGATGTTCTCCACGAGCTCAAACGGTTGCCGCTTCTTATCATTGAAAACGAGTTCGTTTCTTCGTTCCATATCATCCAAATGGTAGTATAAGTAATTCCTCTTAAGATGTACTTCGACTCCTTAGACAAGGAATGAGACTCCGGCATTTGAAGCAGATCCGAATGTCGAACAAGATATTGTGGCTTATCTTGCACCAATTTTCTATACGAGACCAAACTTCATGTGAGTAACTACACCGGTAAATAATGTAAAGTAGTTTTCATACCATCCTGGCAAAACCTGAAACCGGTTTGTTGAAAAGAGACTCCCCGTTTGATGAGTTCAGCGATGGTGGGAATGCGGTTCCGAACGATCCTCCAAACCAAAATTTTGCACTTCATCGGCACCCAACCTTTCCATCTAATCCCAAGCCTTCCGTCCCCCACTTAATTGCTAGACAAAAGTTTTTTTGCCGACGCTACCGTGAATTGCCCGTCCTTTTCTTCGGTCCATTTTCAACAGTCTTGTCCTTCATGCCTCCATATTATGAATATTGTTTAGTAGGTCAAACAACTCCCTTATCTGTTCATAGGTAGACGGCTCTGATTTCCACTCCCATGATAACTGTTTAATACTATCCATGCATTGAAGCCGATAAGAAATTTTTGCCCATTTGTTCTTCTCAAGCTTAAAAAGGTTAGGGTACAAGATATGAAAAGGGGCATCTATAAGCCAGGTATCACCCCAAAAATTGATAGACCTACCGTCACCAAGATTCCCAACGAAAAACGAGCTAAGCGACCTACCACTAGAGAGCTTATTCTCACCGACTTTAACAATGTATTTCCAACACCCATTCGAGGAGGCATTACACGGCAACATGGGCCATGGTCTACTCATCCCATGACACCCCATAATAATCTTCTTCCAAAGGCTACTACCTTCCTTTTTGAATCTCCATGTCCATTTTAACAGCAATGCGTTATTCACCTCTTGAAGCTTGGAAATACCTTAGCCACCTTTGTTCTTTGGAGTCGTAACAACATCCCAAGAAACCCACGAAATTTTATTCTCAATGCTAGGACCGGCCCAAAGAAACCGTCTCATAATCGTGTCAATAGAATCCAAAACGGCTTTAGGGGCTTTATATAAGGAAAGATGATATACCGGAAGACTTTCTAGCACCGACTTCAACAAGATCAACTGTCCGCCTATAGAAAAATGCCGAACTTTCCAAGATGCCAAACGGTTCCGTATAGTGTCAATAACCGTTTCCCAACTTTTAATACGTGTCATTTTTGCCCCAACTTGGATACCTAGGTAAGTAAAAGGAAAACTTCCTTGCTTACAACCTAAGTAATCCAACATATTATCCAACTCGCCATCCTCCGTGCAAACCCCATAGATATTAGACTTATGTAAATTGATCCGAAGACCCGAACACAAGTAAAAAATGCGGAGGATCCTAGCAATATTTTTGACATTATCATACGACCACTCCCCCATAATTAGAGCGTCATCCGCATACAAAAGATGGTTCAAGTACACCTCGTTACTAGCCAAGCTAATACCTTTAAAGGCCTCAAGGTCCTTAGCTTTGTCAAGAATCCAAGATTATGCTTCCATCACAATCAAGAAGAGAAACGGTGAAAGTGGGTCATCTTGACGGAGACCCTTTTCACATTGAAATTCAAAAGTAGGGGACCCATTAACCAAAACCGCCGCTCTAGAGGATGAACAAATACCTTTGATCCAATCACACCACCTCGGGGGAAAACCCATTCGAGACATAATAGAAATTAAAAAGTTCCAGTTGACATTGTCGTAGGCCTTTTCGAAGTCTATTTTTAATAAAAAAGCTTTCTTGTTTCTCTTCTTTAACCAAGCCAAGACTTCATTAACCATAAGTGGCCCATCAAGAATAAAATGATCTGATAAAAAAGCCGATTGAGCTTCAGAGATAATCTGTCCCATTAACCGTTTGATACGATTAGCTAGAATTTTTGAGATAGCTTTACTAATCATACCAATAAGGGTGATAGGTCTATAATCTTTTAACCCCATAGGAGATTTCACCTTAGGAATAAGGGTTATGAAAGAAGACCCACAACCTTGATTAATAACACCAGAAGCATGAAATTCCGTCATGATCTAAAAGAAATCCTCCTCGAAGTGCTTCCAGAAACGCTTAACAAAACGGAAGTTAAAACCGTCAGGACCCGGAGCCTTATTAGAACCACATTCGAACACCGCGTCTTTAATCTATTGTCTAGAAAAAACCACAACCAAGGACTCGCTAACCATAGCATCAATCTTTTTTATACCCGAACAAACGAGGTTTGGCCTTAATGGGTGTTGTTCTTTAAAATGAGAGCGATAAAACCGCAAGACTTCTCTCTTAACAAGAGCCGGTTTAGTAACCCATTCTCCATCAATCAACACACCCGGTATAGAGTTTTGCGCCTTTAAACATTCACAACGCAATGAAAAAAACTAGAGTTTGCATCACCCAGGAAGCCCAATTGACTCGAGACTTTTGTCTAAGATCCCGAGCCTTATGAAGCTCAATATTCTCTAACGCGACCTTACATTCGGACCAAATCCACACATCAGATTCTTCTAAGTCTTTGGTCTCCATATTCAATTGCAACTCTTATTTCTCGGCCCGAAGACATGTCTCCTCCATCTTCTCAGACGCACTAACTCCTTGGTACCATACCCGTAAGCGATTCCGAAGGATACCCAACTTTTTAAGAAGATTGACATCGGCTGGACCATAAGCGACCCAAGATTCGAATACCGATATATCACCTCAATACAGCCTGGCCGATCGAGCCACGAATCAAACATCCTGAACGGTTTAGGCCCGAAATTTGTATTAATAACCGAAAAAACCAATGGAGAATGATCCGACAGTTTTCTATTCAATACCCGGACATACGCATTTGGCCATTTGTTAAAACATTTTCACAAACAGGAAACCTGTCAATACGACTCCAAGTAAAAACACCTTTTCTACAAGACATGTACGTATATCTATGCCCTTTCTGATTGTACTCACGCAACCCCGTCGTATCGATAAATTCATTAAAATCTCTAGTACAAACCGCATCAAACTTGGAGTTTCTTCTTTCTTCTCGCTCCCGAACCGCATTAAAGTCGCCAAATAAAATCCACCATCCATCATTTGAACCAATCAGATTTTCAATTCTCGACCATAAACGTCTTTTTTCACCTTTGTTTTGAGGAGCATAAACGTTTAACATATTAAGCCTAACCGAACCTGCCATGAGCATACCCGCAACATGAAGGAAATTACTATCTTTAGTCACCTTGTCTTTCATAAACACTTTCGGGTCCCACATACTCACCAAACCTCCCGAATTACCATTAGCCTTCACAAAATCAAATTCAGAACCCATGCCTCCCCAATAGCTCGAGACTAAACCAGGGAGAATGTCACTACTCATTGTTTCTTGCATGCCAATAAATGAAATACCACTATCAACTTGATCTTTTTAATCCAACCCGATTTACCATAACCTCCAACCCCTCTAATGTTAACCGAGATGCAATTCATTTCTTCACCCCTTGTAACCCTTCGATGATTATAGAATCTTGAATCAAGACATAGGATTGGGATAAATCTGCACCCAACATTTCCCCCATAGCAATGGTTGCATCAACTTCTGTAGCTTGATAAATTGATGAGAAATCAGATATGTTACTACGATCCATCTCATGAGAGTTGTGTTCATGCCCAGGTTCAACACAAGGCTATGAATTCAGGTCCAAATCTTTCAGATCGAACTGGGCTGGATCAACGGGTTCTTTATCTTTATCTAAGCCCAAGAGCGTATCAAGCCCAAAAACATCTTCTTGTGTTCTATATTTTTTACACACTTTTGATTTCTCCAAACTACTAGAGTAATTCGGATTAATTTGGTTCACAGAGCCCAAACCACCTTTCTTCTTTCTTTTATTAATATTAGGCCCATTACCATCCAAAACAATTACAACGAGCATCAAAATCGAAATCGTTACCTAGTATGAATTCCTGATTATCCCTAAGATTCTCCAAAATAATAGGAGTTTCATCACCACCATTATTTCCAATAATATGATCATCAATGCCACCATTAACGCCATTAATAGTTTCCAAACCTGGTTCGCCTGTAATCAAAATTTCCGAACCGGAGAGGGGGTCTTTTTCCGGTGTGCATTCCACGTGTTCATCAACGTCGTTTCCTTCATGCATGGGAAAATCAACGTTAACGTCATGATCATCTGTTGTCGAATCCGATATAGGAACTTTAAAAATTCTAGTACCCAGACACCGACTTCTTCCGTAACCCAAACGCTAAACTTCTTGTCTTTCCATGCAACCGTAATTTATTCGTCGATTCTTCTACCATCACCCACGAGGATGATGTAGTCATACGATAAATTATCGTCGTCATCAGGCCTACTAGGATAGTGCACCACTTTTCCAACGGAGCTTCCGACTACGTTAATAACCTGTGAAGAAAGTAGATGCAACGGGACACCCACAATCTTTATCCAAGCCAAGCGTTCAAAACTGAAGATTTGTCCTTCCCATAGGTCCACCGATGAAAACCGTCCCAAAACTTCTTTTGCTGTGTCACGAACCATGGTCGCCGTCTTGTTATCTTTAAACGTGATCAGTACCGATAAGCCTCCGATGTATTGTACTTTACCTTTGCCAGGACATAATTCATTTAGAACAATATAGATGCTTTTAAGGCCATCAAAATCGAACATTCGAGCCACAAGAGCTCTCCCATGTAGACTACTCAAAACATTTGTATGGTCATCTACAACCACTGTTTTACCGACTTTTAGAACTCCCTGTCTCCCCAAGAGTGTATCTGTATAAGACCGATTCCCACTAAAAACCGATGTTGGTGGTTTATCCATCTTTCGTCGAGCATCTTCATAGTTAGGTTTCTTCTTAGTCTTCTCCGGTTCAGGCCGAATCTCTCCTTCCTCAAGAGTAAATCTGGCAATATTGGCCTTCAGCCAACAATCTCCGATACATGTGTTACGGATCTTCCTGATTACTTCCTTGGAATCTTTAACGTTGAGAAAAGAAACAAAACCAAAACGCTTTCCGCCTTTATCCCTTTTGCAGGCAATGTAAATGTCGTAAATATCCCCATACCCGCGAATAAACTTCGAAAGATCATTTCCGCTACATTTATCCGGCAAGTTAGTAATAAAAACCTTGGTAATTCTTGAAAGAATGGTGGCCGGAATAGACTTTCGACCGTTCATAATTCACCGATCCACTAGACTAGTCTAGTGAAAAAAAGTAGACTACTGAGTCTAAACAATCATTTTCTTTATAAATTTTGTTTATATTCATAAAGTTATGATATAAGATTATAATTATAAACATACATAATATTATTTTACAATATAAATAAGATAAAAGTTATTTAATAAATAAAAAATAAATCAAACTATAAACGAGCCAAGATTGATTTTTTTTAAATTAAATGAGCAAGGCTTAAGCTTAGACCTATCGTGTTTGGATATCTAGTCTTCTCCAAACTTTTTTTTAATTTCAATTTTGGTAGAAGATGATTTGTAACTCCTTTTTAAATTATACATCTCTTTTATATTTCTCAAATTTGGAATTTATTATGATTAATTAATGCTTGAACAATTAAAGCTGGATTTAATTTGAATGTGCATGAACATGATTTGAATGTTTATGAATTTGTTGTGTAGATAATATTTAAGATGAAAATGAAGTCTGAAAGAAGTACAAGGACTATTTATGTAAGTAAACATTAAAACAAAGAAAATGTTAAAACCCCTGTTTCAGGAACAGGCAAACAGCTTCAGAGTTGCCTTTCTTTCACAATAATGGCAACTGCGATGCTTTGACCCCCCATATCTGACCATGCAGTCACTTTCCCATTTCTCTCTTTTTTTTATATTCATGTTTATCTTTTTAACTCTTCTGATTATTCATCTCTAATATAATACTTGTCTTAAATAATTCAAATCCTGGACTCTAAATGTGCTTCATCTCTATATTTTAAAGAATAATTTGGAGTCGTAATGCTTAAATTTACATCTCCAACACTTGTTTGTTTTTTACTTATAAATTTCTATTCTTTAGAGAGACACTATTCATTTCTTTATATAGTTATTATAAGTGCATAAAAAATAAATAATATAATATGTGTAAGATAAAAATAGAGATGGAAAATGAGACGTGTGAGAGTTTTTAAAAATTAACAAATGAAGATAAATGTGTGTTATAGTTAAATTATATAAATAGAGACAGAGAAAGGGATGTGAATGCTCTAAGAGCATCACGTTAGATTTCGTATTAATCTGACTTTGTTTTTTGTATTATACTAAACTAGTTTTAGTAAACCCGTATATTACACATGTGTTGAACAAATAAAATATTAGATAGAATAAAAATTATTTGTTATAAAATGATATACTAAGACATATTATCATTGGAATTACATATGAGTAATAACTATAAGTAATAAAATAATAATATGAATCTTTTAAATTTTTTTGTTTCTTTCAAGATAAATTAAATATTTTCTAACGTTTTAAAAAATTTCATTATTAAAAATATCCGTACTATAATTCCCTGTTTTAATTATTTTTAATTTATACAAAAATTACTTTAGAAAAAACAATTTTAATATATTACATAAAAATAGTTTTATTTTTTAGAAAAGAATTATTTTTAAAAAAACCTATTTATATAGAAATAAACTTATTAAAAGATTCTTTCTTAATTTATCAAAAACTAATTATAATATAAAAATAAATAATATAATATTATTAGTAATAATGTGGTTATTTCATAGGAGAAGGAAACGATAAAAATTTAATAAGAATGAATGTAATGTTGATACGTGACACCACTATTTACTTTTTTATTAAGTAGAAAGAAAAATAACTGTGAGTTGTTGTAAGTAGAGGGAAGAGAATGTTACTGATTACCTATACTTTTGATAAAACATTTTTCATCCATGTTAATTTGTTTAATATTTTTGAAAAAGAGAAAAATATAATAATAAACATGTACAAAATATTATTTTATTAAAAGAAAAAGAAAAAAATATAATTTATTATAATTAATTGATTAAAATTTAATGATAACACAGTTTAATAAATAAATAAATCTACATCTGTTATGAAGCGGAAGTCAAGCTGTTTTAAAAGTATGATGTAGTGGAGTTCAAGGATTCTATTTTGCTGCTGATTTGTTTTTGTAAATATATTATTTTTCAATTTACATAATATAATTTAATAGTAATTGAAGTTTGCTATTTGTTCGCAAATGATTGTGTCTTCATAACTTTTTTTTATATCAAAAAACGTGTCACATTCGTATTGTGATGTTTATAGAGCTCCTAATGCCTTGCATCATCTGCATAAAGCAAAGACGATAGTGACTAGTGGTCAAGTTATCTAACCATCATATTGCGACCATGGCGCCAGATTGACAACAACACTCTAGTCCAACCGTTATACATTACTAACGTCTTGTACCTATTTAACATAACTACCTTATTCATGTTCACTGTTTTCAAAACTTCTCGCCCCTTTGCCAACTTGAGAGTGTTTGGAAGGTGCTTTCACCGGCATTGAAATTCAGTCATCGATTTAACTATAGACGGATATATTCGAAGATACAATGTTTTGTTTCTAGTATATGTTTCTCGATCTTTTGATAAACAAGAGGTGTGATGGAAATGTTGAGAATAATACTTTTTAACGACAACTCATACATACTCTAAATCTAATCTTAAATTTACATCACAACTCATAACCATCTGAAAATAAAACACCATACAAAACATTTTTGTACAATTAAAACAAAGACCCTTAATTAATGGGAATAATCACTTTACTAAGAGATCATACCTTATCAAAATAGGTTGGTATAAGCACGTACTTATAACATGCTTATATTGTTACGACTTGATTGGTTGTTACAGATATAAATAAATGCCTCTAAATATCAAATTATAAGCATGAACCACGTTGAATTATCTTTTATTTTTTAGGTTTATACTTTGCAGCACCCTAGCAAATGTGATACAATGATACACAACTATTAATTTACATATAGTACAACGAATGTACTTCACATTAGACATAGCATGTGTTTTTTCTTATTGAAATAAAGTTCACATTCGTTACTATAACAAATAAACAAACCCACATAAATATGTAAATGTAACCATAAACTCACACATAAGTACATAACTATTAACGTAACTATTCTCTAGTATATTTACAAAGTTATATCATATATTATTTTCTCCAGTCTAAAAACCCCATGACGATTAATATCGTCGCGACTAACCAATGAGATGTGAATAGGAGGAAATTATATATATGTATTAATATCCGCCACCAATAAATAGTAAATATACTGACCCAAATAAATGAAACACTGACCGTCATGACAAAACCATCCTATCATCACATGATAAGCTGATGCTCATTGAGTGGGACAAGCTCCCTACATCATGCTTTTCATATTAATCTTATTCCATTTTTATTTTTTCTCTCAAAATCATCTATCAAGGTCACTATATTTTTAGGATGTACACAAATCCGAATTATCAATGAGTGAAATTGTGTAAAGTTAGGACTGGTGCATATTGAATTGAAAGAGAGTTGGATTTGAGCGTGCCTATAATTGCATTCACAATCTACAACCCATGCATTCGTTCCATAATCAGGTAGTTGATACTCGCATCCATCTGCATGCAGCGCAATGTGTTATATATGCCCTCGCACCCGACCACGCTTCACAGGCTGTGTTTACGCTACTAGTATGCTCCACTCGATGGTCCCCACCACCCGTATTCAATCGTGCTCCAATCCGTAGGGCGCACGTCCTGGGCTATATTATGGAACCACACGTTGAGCCTTGAATCCGGACTCAAAATTTTGTTTGGGGCCTGTGCAAAGAAACACATAAAGGAGTCATATTACTCCTATCGTCACATCAAGCACATGCTTGATCGAGTGCGAGTTAGCTAGGGTGTTTTACACTCTTTGGTTTATACTTGTATCTCATTTTTATAATATAATAATTAAGCAAAACTCACATTTATATATCACTTCAAAATTCTACCTTTACCTACATGGAACATGGTTTTCATCCCTTCCACTTACGTTGATTTAGTTTCAGTTGTAACATATCCAAACACAAAACTTCAAGTATCGATATATCTTTGATCATAACTTCGTTTTAAACGCAGTTTGGTACTTCTAAAATAATTCATAGCAAAAAATAAACACAATAAATAATATATACTAAAAGCATCTAAATATTTTATCAATGTCCAAAGTTAATAGAAAAAAACTCATTTTCCCTTTCTAAAATATATCTTTTAACAAATCATTTGTGGCTTTACTCAATTTTCCTCTTCCTTTACTTATGAATTGTTCTACAGATTAAACATCGCTGGTTGGTTATGTGTATTTGGTTATAGTTTGCAAATAAAACTGTTATCAGGTTTTAATACAATTCTAAACTTTGTATTTTATTTGTATTGTTAAGTATCAAAATGCAGCAAGTGAGCAAGATATAAAAATCATATATAGAAATAACGAATACATAAAACTCTAGTTTTAATAATATACAACTCAAAATTTTAATCAGCTGTAATCTTCTCCACTTATTAAACCATATTCTCAGAAGCATTTCTTTCGGTAACGATAATACATGATGTTTGACCACTTGATTCACGAGTCAACTGCAAGACACTTTGAATCAGATAAAGTTATTGATAATACACATAAAGTGGCGAAAACTTAATACTTTCTCTGATTCAAATTTGAGGCTCCCACATTTTCCCCCCACAACTCCATCATCCCCACATATATAAATACACCCTCATCCCCCCCTGCAACAGTGATTCAGACTCCCCTCTGTCTTCTTCACAATAATAATAATAATAATAATCTCCATCTCTATCTTCATCTTCATCTTCATCTTCATCTTCATCTTCATCTTCATCATCATCTTCATCTTGATCTTCATCTTCATCATTTATGCCGCTTCCTTCATCTTCATGGCATGTTTAGACACCACCATCACCATGTATAACCACCACCACACAACTCCGACCACCCTAAGTCCACCTTCAACCCACCCATCAGCCCCCGTATCTCCTTCTCCAACGACTTCGCAGATTCCGTTCATTCTCGTTCACAAATCATCAAATCCACCAGAGATCACTACACTGCTCCGCCTGTGTCTTCTGATTTCGAGTTTTCTGTTTCCAACAACTCCATGATGACTGCTGATGAACTGTTCTTTAAGGGTCGGTTATTGCCGTTTAAGGATGTTGGTGGTGGGTCTGTGGTCGGGCAGAAGACCACCCTGAGGGATGAGCTGCTCGCCGGAGAAGACGATGATTCCGCCGGAGTTTCGTTCCGGCCGCCGAAGGCTTCGGGTACGCGGTGGAAGGGTTTTTGGGCTCCGGAAGTCGCATATCGGGTCGAAAAGATCCGATAAGGGTGATGGGTCGGGGTCGAGGTCGGGTCAAGATGCTGCTTTCAAAACTTCACAGGTTTTTGTTTGAATATATTTGTAACATAATATTATAATTGATTGCGTTCGGTGTTCAAGATTTGTTATTTTATTGTCATTTTAATATGTTTTTTAAGCAAAACTGCTAAAGCACCATCCTAAAATGGAATCTGTCCCATAAAACATAAAATATTGGTTTTTATTAGGCATATACTTTAGAGATTAACCAAAGTTTAAGTTTGTAGCTTTATGAATCTTTATGAAATTGAACCTCTCACACTCAAGATCGTAACTTCATAATTTTTTACACACATGTGTGTATATACTTATGTTATAGGGATTAACTAATAACCAAGTTTGTAACTTGATAAATCTTTATATGTGTTTGTGTACACACATATACTTAGGCTTTAGAGATTATCTTTAGAGTCATACCAATATTCAAGATTGTAACTTTATTAATCTTTGTGTACACACACACACATATACTTATGTTATAGAGATTAACAGATACCTTTGTGAAGTTGAATCTTTTTCAGTCAAGATTGTAATTTTATAAATCTTTTCATACCTACACAAACTCATATTCACACATATATATTCTTATGTTCAATTTGAACTTGTGATGGCAGGAAATGGTGAATGAAGGAGGAGGAACCAGTAGTTGCAGGGATATCGAGTTTAGGATGCAATAAGAGTATGAATGTTGTTGTAAAGAGATGATATGGGTGATTTTTTATTGGAGGATGGGTTATTCTTGTAATTTTAGCTAGAATATTGAGGGTATCTTAGGTATTTTGAGTGACTTGTGGAATCACCATTGGAGTTTGCGTATGATTAGATGGTGGTGATGAGGGGTGAAATTGTAATTTTGGTAGATGGATAAATGGATCTCTAACAGTCAATTTGACTTCAACTTCTATCTCTTTCACAAGATTCTCCTTTTTGGCTTTTTTTATTTTCTTGTCTTTTTGGTATCAAACATTTACAAGTATCCCGCTCCTCATACCCCTTTCTCCTGTAATTTTCTAATTCCATTTTTGCCCTTGAATATTATTCTATATTTGTTTTCTGTATTAAATTATAGTTCCAAATCTAAGACTTACTATATTTTTCTAAATATATATATTAATTATCTCAACCCTTTTTAAAAACATTTGTGTTAATATTAAATAATCATAGTTCTAGAGTTCTAGATTGTTCTAGTGTAGAGTATCCATAATAGTCCGTACAATATTATTTTATATTTTACAATCCGTTAAATGTTTGCATCTCTATATTCTTAAAATAATAACATTAATTAGTATTAAAAATCATTTTACTTATACAAAATCCTGTAAAAATATAAACTACGAATTACAAGCAAAATATTTTCTGTTTTAAAACTTCTTTAAAAAATCAAAAACCGATGTTACGTTTATAGTAATGTATATGTTTCATTAAAAGGTAATGTATATGTTTCATTAAAAGGTAGCTAATAAAATATGCAGCAATTACTTTATATGTTTCCTAAACATACATTGAAATTCTTTAGAAAAATATTCGGTGTTTTCCTATAAAAAACATTTTTAAGAAAGATATTATTAAATGGAAAATGAAAAGAGTTTAAACTTTAATTAATGTGTGGTTGGGTGAGTAGTGTTGACCGTTGACTGAAGTCAAAGAAGGAACAGCTAATGAACAGCTGGGTGTGAAAAACAATGAAAGCACGAAGTACAAACAAGTACTTCATCTTTCATCTTTAGCCTGACTGACACAAACATTAACCTTCAAGTACTCCCCGTAACCGTTAATTGTGGGACACCTGTCCTACACCACGAGATGCTCTGTACCGTACTACTCTCTATGCCTATGGTACAACCATAGTTATGCATATGGATCTTATCTACCTTGACCTATGACTTCCGGACTATGTTGCAAAAAAGTAACAAAACCCTATAAATTTACACGTCGTACATGATTAAACTATATTAGTTTTTTTAAATACCGGTTAAAAGTTAGCAACTGTAATTCAATACTAATTCAATTAATTTCAAAATTTAAACTTTAAAATTCAATAGAGATAATCTCTTATCTTCTTTTTGAACCACTAGATTAATATTAATTAAACATTAATAGTTTTAATAACATGTACAATGCGATGACATAATTCCTATCACGTGAGTCTTTCTACAAGGGGAGTCGTTTGGGCTCACCGTATTGCTCCTTATGTGACAACACCATCACCGAATCATCCGTTTGTGGCATGCTCCTTGCCAATGCCAACAAAAAAGAAGGCTGTGTATAGGATAATTATGGCAATTTTGTGGTTTCTATGGATGGAGCGCGAAATGGAGCAATTTTCCATGGGAAGGCCCCGTCAATGGATGGGGCGTTGGACGAGGTTAAATCCTCATGATCAGTGTTGTTGAGATCGGATCGGCCCGGCCGGTCCGACCGAGAATTAGAGATGTTGCCAAACCAGTTCGCATCAATTCGTTTTGGAGGGGGTCGACTGGTCGGTTCGTCCCAAATTAGTGGTCGGACAAGGGTCGAACCAAAATTTTATTATATTATAATTTTCTTTTTGAATTTTAAATGAGTAAAAAAAAGGTGTTAGAACAATAAATTAGTTTGATGGAAATAAAAAATATAGTTAAGTTATATATATAATTATAAAATACACGCATAAATTACTTATATTGAATTATATCTGTAACTATATATATATATATATATATATAATATATATATATATATATATATATATAATATGATATCATCTATTTCTTAAATCCGATCCGACCGGTCTGACCACCAAACTAGTAAGGCATCCGGTTCGACGTCCGATATAATTCTAAAAACATCATGATTAATGTGTAAAACTGAGCTAGAAGATAATTGGTGTATTTTTTAATTGTATTTGGCTCAATAGTATTGTTTAGAAAAATGTATATAGAATGACCTTAGTCTGGATTCACTAAACAAATAAATTCGATGACTTATACAAAAGGAATGTTAAGCTATATTAATCTTTTTAGAATTACTTTAAAAACAATCAATCATTTATATCTGTAACTTGCTAGATTCAAATTATTTGACCTTTTGAATATAAACAGAACCTTTATCAACAAATGTATCATTTGGACCCTTCTACTAAAGGTGTTGTTATCAATCCTTTTTGTGGACTTCAGCCCCCTAAACTATCAAGCTCTTTTTTTTAACTAGGCACTAAAATAATTATGACCAACCAATGTTTTTAAAAATCTCGACTAGCCTCCGATTAATCTTCGATTAGTCACTAATCGAAGGTTGGCCGCTTCGATTTCACCAAATCGGAGGTGTTAAGCGGTAATTGGTTAAAATTGATCAAAGTAGGACCAAATCATCCTAATAGGCGGTGGTTGCCACCAGCGGTGTTGGAACTATGGAAGGGGAACACATTGTTTTAACTTTAGGGTTAGATGATTTATTTAAGTTTGTGTATTTTATCATGTAAACCCCTCAATATTCATGAATTTACAAATTATCACCCAACTTGTAAATTAATTCATAAATTATATCTAAATTTGTAAAATTATTCACAAAAGTCTGATCCTATCAATCCTGATTAATTCATATCTCACCACCCAACTAACGTCTAACGATTTTTACAATACCGTGATCAACTATTCATTCCATACATCCTAATATGTATCAATGTATTGTTCTAAATCTCATTTGATATTAAATGAATCTTACTCACCTAGACGACTTGATGATATCAAAATCACCAACAATCAATACTCAAATAAACACATAACAATGAATTAATAGAAATCAGAGAACGTACCTAGTTAGTCACTTCCAACCGAGTGCGGTTAGCATGGATCACATCATGAACCCATACAGTGCACACCCAACTGTTAGCATGTTGCAGCCATCTAAGTCTAGAAGTTATCAAGTTTAATCACTACAAGCAGTTCACATGAGTGAGAACAAAGCAAAGTTTCACACATCTATGTAAAACAATCACCAAATCACTAAACTACAATCCCTACATTGTTAAAACACATATAAATAGCTTGAATTTCAGATTCCAATTAACTCTAGGAACCTAACCTTAGTTGATCAAACATCTAGTTATTATTAAACAAAGGACCAACCCTTCTAGCGGTAAGATCTACATGATTCACACAACGCCAACATATATACAAGTCAGCATGATGACCATAGCTTCGATTCAAAAATGGTTGCTAATGCAGTAAGGCTACCATGGTGCATTAACCTTGTTCTGGAATTCGATTTCATACCTCTCAGCTTTTTCTTTCAATCATCCACAACCCCATCAATCTTTATGTTACATTCATACAGTTCGGCCAGCTTTGCCTCTAGAATCTTGATCTCGTGTTCATTCCGATTTTTTTCTGCTTTGGCCTCCACGTAACGTTTTGCATCTCCAGATTCAACTGCAAGTTTTATGAGTGCGTGTATCCTATCGCGTAGAAAACCAACTTTCATTCCCATAAGCTCAAAAGATTTCAGGTCACTATCCAACACATCCATTCTTCCTTCATTGTGGTGAGCTTGCAGTTTTTAATCATATTTGCAATGTTTACGGTTTCAACCAATCATACCCACCACCAACTTGTAGTACAAGCCTTCACGCACACCATCGTGAAGGATTTCATTTCTCCCAATGCAGAGATTGTAGTAACTTTTACAGATTTCTTCTGAAAACTCTGAATCAATGCACTGATTGTTGATCAAAATGTGAAAGTCTTTGAAGGTTTTGACTTCTTTAAGTGAAAGATTTGGGTTAAGGGAACCTCCTTGCACCTGTAAGTTGACTACAGAATGGTCCATCGGGTGGCCACTGAGCTGAGTAGGTGGTTTAGACCTTTTGTGCTTCTTTTCAACCTTGGTTAAGGGAGAGAACTCGAACTCAAACGTTTTCTTCCTCTTGATTTGGGATATGTCTTAACCGTAGCTGTGTAGGCAGTGGGCGAATTAATATAGGATTAAAAAAGAGAAGTGGCATATTGCATCTAGAGTGCTGAAATGGCCGGTTGGGTAACAGGTCAAAACAAATCCGATAAATGAGTAATTTATTCTACTAAACACCTTTTGTCCGCTTTTTTTCTACTAATTTTCTATAATTAAATGCTTGCAATATGATAAATAAATACTATATTATTTTGATTACGGTTTAGGAGGTTTTATGGGCAACCTTTGACATGTCACATGTTCATCTCTTTTGACCCATTTTGTTTTAAGTTGGCTTTTTTAGCAAACAAAACCATATCGATCCATTCACAAGTAACAAGTAAAATTGACACCTCGAGTTGCATTGATGATCTTTAACAAACCTGGAGTAATGTGTTCTGTATCTGCATCAAGGTTAATAACATCAACAGCACCATCAACTTCTTTTAAATCATTTGCCCTTACAATGTAAACCTAGAAATGGAAAACCAAGATTATTGTATAGACATTCAAATTATCCCTAATCGTGTGGATCAAGAACAAAGAATGCTTTGAGTCTTCATCATACTTCATAACAAAATCACACATAATGTATTAAGGAGGAAACATACATACGTAAAAGAACAAGATTACAACCTTAAATTTGCAGGATTCAACTAACTGGAAGATCAAAGCATCCCCTTCGCGCAACTTATGTCCAATTGCAAACTGTCTCCACCCTGCGCTAAGCCCAAACTTGTGTGCAATGAATTTGAGATTACATTGCTCTCCATTTTCATCTTCAACTACCATTGAAGTGTCATCTTTTGTAAAAACGCTCTGCAAAAAGGCAATGGAAGGCCCTGCAACCGCAGTTGTAAGTTATCACATTTTGGTTCATGAAGCCGATCAAAATTCAAATAACTGAATTACCATCCAAAAACAAACGGTAACATGTGATTTGAGCATTGTTTTAATAAAGCAGGATATTCATTTCCAAGGGTTGATTGAATCTCCCTTGCTCGAATCATAGTTGGTGAGTTTCGGAGCGGAGCACTAGAGACTTTAGTGCCTTTTTCTTTCCCAAACTGCATGTAAAATTCAATAAACAAAGCTTTAGTCTAATAAAGAGATGAAAATTTTGAAGTTAAACTGACCTCAAACTCGTTCTTGAAGGATCACGTACGGCCTGTACATCAGAAAAGTAATCTGTAAATTTCATGTTATGATGACTGAGACTGTTTCTGGTGTAACTTATACTACAAACTATTTTTCGCTTGGATCAAAACAGTTAACTTTCGTTCTGTTCTATCAGTTCATCTCATCATTCTTTTAGTATAAAACTTGAACTACATTAGTGAACAACCATGTTGTAAGGCAAGACAAATAATCGAATCATAAACTTGTTAGAGTATAATTACAAACAAAATATGTTTATTTTCCTTATTATGAAAATAGATAAGGGACCACTTACAAAGAACCTAACTTTTTATCCGTTTGGAGTTAACATGACCCATAAGATATGGGTAAGACATTTTAACGTGTCGGACACCACCTGACTCACACCAAATTGCATCATATCCATGGGCTGAGCTTCACTAGGGCTGGAGGCCCTCCACAACCCCCCCCCCCCCCCCCCCCCCCCCCCCCTCTTTTTTATTTTAAGCCTGGTAGTGTTAATTTTTGACTCGTAGTTTAAATATTTTTAATATATATTGTGTTCACCCCCCGCCTCCTTATAAACTAGTTCAAGCTCCGTTGCTGAATTCGTATCACAAAGGATATCGATTCCCTTATTTTGAATTCATTTCCCAAAATTCCCCCATTTTATTTTATTCCATTACTAATTGTAAAACAACTGAATAGTGGATTTCCTTAATTCACGGCATATATCTGTCAAATTTAGACCAATAGTTGATGTAATGTTTTTTCATTAAGAAATAATATTACTTGTCCTCTAAAACGATGTATCTTTCAATCTTTAGATGCATTATTTTTTCTAAATATGAGATTTATTCAAGTAATAATCAGGTTTGAAACACTTCCACATTAATCGGAAGCATTTCAATTCAAATTTAGGGGTTTGCAAGATGACATAAAACTGCCATCACCAACACCGCAATGATGCTATTTTATGTTCAACAATCTTCACCAATGCTTCATCAATGGATTCCGTACCAACCTCTAACCAGATTAAACGCCTACAGTTAACTGTAAATCTGTAAATTAACAAAACAAACGTCGAATTAGAAACCTTATCTTTCGAAGACGAACGTTTCTTCACCGCATTGATCAAAGGAATGCCGTATTTTGCTGACTTCAACCTTTTACGTTTGCCCTAAGAGAAACACAACAGATCCAACAATCAACGAATCGAACTTTGCAACAAAAGTTAGAGATTGTAGAGAGATCAGACCAATAATGCCGATGAAGGTGTTAAGGGAGCAAGATGAGAGATTTTTGATGCTTGAAGCCGAGCGATAGTGACTTGGGTTTCTGGTGAATTGGGGTTTTCCGGTCACTAATGGCGAGTTGAAGATCAGAACTTCCTCCATTGTTGATCGGAGCTGTTGCCATCGCTCAAAAGAGGAGAAATTGGGAAAGATTTTTAGGTGAAGAACATACCTAGAACACACTTGAAGCAATGAAGCTTGTACAAGTTTACAAGTGCTTAACTTTTGGATTGATCCTAACCGTTGAAAGTTCCTTAACTTTTTAATCCTATCCTTTTAAACTAGATGATTATGAATAACGTGATGGTTAGTGGTTACTATTTCAGACTTTCAGTTATATTGCACTTAACGTGATTTATCAACTCTCCGTTACTCCCTTTATATTCTTAGCCACGTTCTTCAATCACAAACTCCTCTATCATTGATAAAAACCGCACTCTACTACAATTCATATTCATAAATCAATGATCTACATACTTCAGTTGGTGATTTCAGCTTCAAACAAAAAGATTGTTTCAATCGTTGGTGTTAATTGTTCAAACAACAAGATGTAGGTTCGTGCAATTTTTCAAGTTGTTGTGCCTATGATCCATCATGACGTGACTGCTCTATAATTAGTTTCTTCTATTATAATTGTAGAAGTAAATGACATCTTTTATTACTATTTGTTGATTTTTGTAACTTAAGCTTTGAAATTTGATGTCCAAAGTGAGGCCCAAATTAGTTTGTTTGTAGATGCAACTGCCCATGATCAAAATTTAAGGGATCCTTATATTTTATCTCATTATTCTAATAAAAAAATATTTAAAATGACATATATCAACACCATCTTATATCTCAATAATTTTTTCTCGCCCTCTCTCCTATTTAATAATCACATTAATTAATAATAATATTATTTAATTTTTTTAGATTAAAATAGTTTTTAATAAATTAAGCAAGAGATATTTTTACTAATGTTATTTCTAAGGAAATAATTTTTCATAAAAATAGAAAAAAATTTAGAACATCAAACTTTTTTGAAAATACAAAATAATTCATAATTGGAGTTTTAAAAGAAATAACTAAAATTGAGAGTTATAGAAGAAAGTTTTTGAGCATGACATTTTTTAAAACTATTATTTTAAAATAAAAATTTTATTTTATTTATTATAAGAAATATTTCAATCATACCTTATTTTAAAATATAGTTTTATAATTAACAAATTTTCATTTTATTTAATAACTTTTTTATTCAACTCGTGTAATATACGAGTTTACTAAAACTAACACCAAAATATCGAAGAAATACAGTTTTTTTGGGGAGTGTCCAGAATATTTTGATGAACTTCATCTCAATATTTTGTCAATAAACAACAACCTACGATTCCTTGGGTTCATAATACTTTCAAATGACATTTGATTTAATGATTTTTCATTCTTTTCTTTAGCCAAAATGGTAAGTTTTGTGACAGTGTTATGATTTGTGATCGTAATCCAACCTCTTTTTAGTTAGAACTCTTTATTTATGCCCAAATCAAAAAGAAATATTATGTGATTGTTAAAACATAATTCATTGCATTTTGATAACCTAGATCTGGATTTTTTTTTCAATAGTTGACTCCCTGGATTCCAATATATTAGGATAATATACTACAATCAAGTTTTAAGTAAGAGTTGTTTCCTGTTAATCAGCTTTTTAATGGTTCAAATGTTTAAATGGTTTGATATTAATGATTCAGACTATTTGTTCATGAGCAAATGTCTGAATAGTTCAGACATATGTCTCTGAATGATTAAACATTATATTAATGCTAAATGGTTAAAATGTCTAATCTTAAGATCTCTTATCTGAATTGATCAGACATTTGTATTTGAATGGTTAAACGATAGACTAGCTCTTAATGGTTCATATGTCTTAATGGTTCAGACCTCTTAATGGTTCAGCACTTAATGGTTCAGACTTCTTATTGGTTCAACACTTAATCATTCAGAAGTTGCCAAACAGCCCCGTAGTGTTCATTACGTATTTATGCTTAACAAATTTGTTAAAAATATTTTTCTTAACTATTTTTAAGAAACATTTTCTTAAATGTTTTCTATTCAATAAAATTGTTTTCCGTCAATAAGATTAATGGGTTGTTTGACAACATATTAATCAGTCTTTTAATGATTTATATGTCTGAATGATTTAACTTAATGATTTAGACTATTTATTTCGCGAGAAAATATCTGAATGGTTAAAACATTTGCATTTAAATGGTTAAACATTATATTAATACTAAATGGTTAATAGGTCTAACGGTAAATGGTTATACTTTTTGTTCGAATTGGTCAGACATTTGTTTTTGAATAGTTAAGAGATATAATAGTTTTAATGGTTCAAACATTTTAATAATTCAACACTTAATGATTCACATATTTTATTGGTTCAACACTTAATCATTCAGAAATTATTAAACAGTCTCTAACAGTAAAAAAAATAAACTCTTAAAAAATTTATCCATATTAATAAAAAAAATTAAATTTCCCTATATCGATAAATAAATCTTCAACCAACATGAACAAAATTCAAAGTTAAACTTATTGTTTTTATTTAATAAGCAAATAAAAAAATAGGTGAAAGGCAAACGACAAAGATAATTAAACGGATGTTTGACAACATCTAAAATAACCTCTTAATAGTTCAAATGTTTAAATGGTTCAACATTTAATAGTTTAGACTATTTTTTCGTGAGCAAATATCTGAATGGTTCAGACATTTGCCTCTGAATGGTTAAGCATTATATTAATGTTGAATGGTTAAAGGGTCTAATGTTAAATAGTTAAGACCTCTTATCTGAATTGGTCAGACATTTTCTTTTAAATAGTTAAACGATATGCTAGCTCTTAATGGTTCAGACATCTTAATGGTTCAACACTTAATGGTTCAGTCATGTTATTGGTCTTAACCATTAAGTGCTGAAATTGGTCTGAACCATTAAGAGATCTGAACCATTAAGAGCTATTATATCACTTAACTATTCAAAGACAAATGTTTGACCAACTCAAATGAGAGGTCTTAACCCTTCAGCAGTAGATCTTTTAACCATTCAGTATTAGTATAATGTTTAACTGTTCAGAGACAACTGTCCAACATTTGCTCACGAAATAAACAGTCTGAATCATTAAATGCTGAATCATTCAGAAATTTGAACCATTAAAAAGCTGCTACCAAATAACCCTTTACTTGTTCAAAAATTACCAAACGTTCCCAACTACTCAACGTGTTAAAGCTTTTTTCCTCTATAATATTCGAGTTTGTAATTTGAAATTCAGTTTTTTAGCCGCATATCCAAATCCAGTTTTACACATTCCCTTATTAATTTTTTTCTCTTCTTTTTAATTTTTTTGTTTTTCTTGCTTAATTATTCATTCTTAAATTTGGTAATTTTATATGTATTTTGTTTTACTTGAGTTCGTAAAATAGAAAGTTATTGTTTGTTTTTATAATAGCTTCCATGTTGCTGAACGTTTAATTCAGAACGATATAAAACACATATTTTCACAAGAATGTTATTTCATTACGTCATTTTCTCTTAAATATTAAACATCTTGTTGCGAAATTTTTATTTTTATGTATGTTTCCGCGTAACTTTTTTTTAAGACCGACTCGTCATGCAGCACGAGTTATCGCCGGTCACCCGCTATTAAGAAAAAAAAGTTTGAATAGGTTGTTGTTTGACGATCATAAAATCACACAAAGATGGTGAACTTAAGTTTCAAATGGCCCAACCCCAATATCACATGTCACGAGCATATTCATTAATTACTACAAACATTAATGGAGGAGCCTTCCCTCAATTCCTTTGCACACATTTATGTCATTCTGCATTTACAACTTCCACTACAAATAAGATGAGACAACAAGTAACATATAGCCAGATAACATCAACATGGGTGGTTCACAAACCAAGTGCCAGACCACGAGCTGCCGCGAGGTAAGAATGCTGAGAGAGAAAACCAAGATGCTGCAACAAAAGCTGGATGAGATGATGTGCCTACGAGAAACCGAAAGTCAAGTGCATGAGCAAGATATCATGGTACACGCACTTAAAGAGTCCGAGTGGAAACAAGAGCGGAAATGGCTGCAAAGGGAAGTCAAGAGGCTAAAGAATGTATATGAAAATACAAGAAAAAGAGAAATGTTGGAAGAAAAGGAGGCTGTGGACAAGTGGAAAAGATTGTATCTAGCTATCAAGATTGAGCTTGATGATCTCATTAACAAAACCACCCATCAAGGTAATAATTATGTGTTAAGCGCACGCACACATTTCTAGTTAATTTTATGATTCTAATTGTTGATTACGACAGGAGGATTTTGTAGAGAAGAGGGAGTTGATGAACTAAGGAGAGAGTTGAGAGCAAAGGATGAAACAATTCAACTTTTACAAGCACATATAGCTTCAATAGAGCAACAACAGTCAAGGAGGGAGCGTGAAGTCGATATATTAAGACAGAGCTTGCGTATCATCACTCACAACAAGAAGAAGAAATCGAAGATGATGCAACACTAATGAAATTCAAACTCTCCATACAAGTTATATATTAGTTCATTTCCTTAGCTTCTTTAACGTAAACTAGTCAGTAGTATGAAAGAGATGGTGTTTGATGAGCGAAAAAGAAAGATGAAAGTGTAGGATGAAAGGTAAATAGGTGTGGCGACATCAGATTGTTACACGTATGGGGGCTCTTTACAGATTATAAGAGTTTGGTGGCCAAATTATAAACTCACAAACCATCACTTAAGTTCAATGATATAAACAATTTTAGTCATGGTTTTGTAAGTCGATTTTAACGTGTTTGTTATACTATATTTAGTTAATTGTTAAATTACAAATTATTCGGTGCCCTAATTATCCGGCTTAACAGTTGAAGCCAGTGAAACGAACCGGTTTTAATAGTTTTAATAGTTTTAATAGTTTTACGGTTTGAACAAAAAAAATACACATTCACACACTAAATCTAGTTCATTTATTCATAGGTCATAAGTTATCCGGTTATCACAAAACATAAAACCCACCAAAGAACTTTATAATATAGCCTACCATAGTTCATCAACATCTTCCTTCAACTTTTGTTCATATTTCTTAACTTTTTGTTCTAAAATATCTGAAATCCCCTCAAGCTTTTTAGCACTTTCTTCCAACTCTCTAAGCTTTGCTGCAACGCCACTTAGCTCATCTTTGACATGTTGATGTTCGCTTTTTGCCTCGGCATAACGCTTTACATCTGATGCACCTTCCGATTCAAACACGAATGTCACAAGTGCATTTATCTTATTGCGCAAAAAACCAACATTCATGCCTAGAAGCTCCATTGATTTCAGGGAGTTATCCCATCTTTCAAACTCTTCCCTTTTCGTGGTGAGCTTACAGGTTTTAATCTGATTGGCAATTCTTACAATTTCACCAATCATACCTACCACAAACTTGTCATACAAGCCTTCCTGAACACCATCATGAAGGTATTGTTTCTTGTAGATGCAAAGCTTGTAGTAACCCATTCTAACATCGTTAGGTAGCTCACCGTCAATGCTGAGGTCATTGACGAGAATCTGGAAGTCTTCAAAGGATTTGACCTCATGGAAGGGAAGACAATGTGTAGATGAACTAGAGCATGCTAGAGCTTCTGAGCCACCCTCTTTTTTATTGTTTCCTTGTTGTTCGATAAGGTGGTCGGGGGGAATAGAACGTGACAACGGGATGGACTTTCGAGCCTTTTTAACCCCTTTTTGCGCCACGATTGAAGAAAGAGACTCCAAGTGCTTGTTTTTCTTGTTTCTAGCAGAGGCTACAACTATTTTCCTATAACTTAGTTCTCTAATACAAATAAAATACGTTGACTAAAAGCGAGTAACACATTATTCAAAACGGTTACCTGGAGTACTTATTTGCATGTCAAGATGATAATCCTCATATCTGGTCGGCATCGACTTCCGACGACTACTCTGAAAAAAACACACCCAAATTTATTGTTAACTAACTGATTCTAGAAAAAGTATTTACAATATGATAAACAACATAACGATATATAATTATACATACCGATGAAGGAGCTTCAGGAATAGGAGGCTGAGAACTAGAGAGTTTCAACAATTGAGATAAAATCAAGTGGTCTTCACTAGAAGTGGGGCTTATCGTGTCGTTATTGATGGTGTTGGGCTCAGATTGTGCTACTGTTAAGCTTAGTTCTTCGGTGGCCGAATGTGGCTCCTTAATCAGAGGTTATGATTTGAGAAGATTGAAGAGATTAAGAGTTTAAAGATTGTCCAACAACAGATTTTTTCCACTTGTGAGCTTCTTTTGCTGTTTTCATAATTTTGTAAAACAAGATCTAAACAAGAAAAGTAAATATTTGAATACAGTAAATTAAGAAGTGTTAGAAATTTACCTTTTCGGTAAGAATGTAACAGAGTATGGTAAGAAATCTATGGAGCTTCACAACGTTGATGTGAAGGAGAGCGATGAATGGATCGGGGTTCAGAGGGATGATGTGTATATATATACCGTCAGGCGGAGATATCTAAGCGTACATTTTGTATTATGTCGTATAATATTGTATCGGATTATATCATATCATATCATGTGATGTAATATCATTTCATGTGATGCCATATCATGTTATAACAAATACCATAAAAAATCAATATGTGTTTTGTTTTTGTCACGTAAGTCCTTAGGAAAAATTTTACACGTAAAAACCAACGCATTTATGTTTTTTCTTAGGGGTGTGCAAGAAACCAAAATAACCGAACCGCAACCATAATAACCGACACAACCGAACCAAAAAAACCGAAACCAATAAAAAACCAACGGTTTGGTTTTATGATTTTTCAAAAACCGTTTTTTTCGGTTCGGTTTTGGTTTTACGTGTAATAGAAACCGAACCGCAACCATAAAACCGAATTTGTAAATTTAGAAGTATGTTCATACACTTATAAACATGACTAGCCCATAAATTACTTATTTAATTTATGCCATCTAAAATAGATAGATGTTTAAGTTCGAGCATAATTTTAAAATTTTTTCTTTTGATAGATTAAATTATTTTTATTGAACTTTTTGTTATTGCATTTTATTGATTGTAATTAATTTTAATGTTAAGTAATTATAAGAATCTATAGATTATGTTTAAAGATCAACAAAATGATGTAAATTCAAAAGTTCTAGTTTAAATCTATTACTTTGAACGAATTTAAATTAAAAAACAAAAAAAAAACTTGAAGCCCAAAAACAAAACTGAAAAAACCAAAACCGAACCAAAACCGAAGTGAAAACCGAAAACCAAAAACCGAAAAAACTGAAACCGAACGATTTTAAAATCCTAGAAACTGAAATATCGGTTTTTGGTTTCGGTTTTAGCTTAAAACCGAACTAAACCGACCATGCTAACCCCTATTTTTTCTTATAAAAGATGTTTAGAAATTTATTAAATATTAAATTATCTATACAATTTAAATCTAAAGAAAATGTGAAGATGTGTTATGATCTTTTTATGGGATGATATGATTAGAATATAAATTAGGGTTATTGGATTTTAATAATTCATACTTCATCTATTAGCTCGGATTAAACTCAAATAAAAAATTACTTACAAACACTTTTATTTTTGAGTTTATTTTCTAGCCATGATCCCTTACTAACTGAGAGTTAATCCCTGTTACTTTTTTTAATTAAATGAGACCAAATTTAAGCCATTTTTTAACTTTGTCACAATGTCCAACAAGTCCGTTTTTTGGGTTTTAGCTTCCAACGACACGTGAAATCTATCTCCAACAAATCAAGTGGTTCTGATCGTTAGGATAGAGATTGACGGGTTTTAATGTATAGAAGTTTCAGATTGACAAAATTGGTGGTAGATTTTAACTTTTCGGTTAGTGTTTTGGCCACATAACCAGTCCATATTATCAAAATTTTAAAGGTGTTAACTCTTAGTTACTAAGGGATCATTAAAGAAAAATAAGCTTAAAATTGAAAGTATCTATAGCATATAACAAAATAAGGTTTTTTGAAACCACGTGTTATCATTCTACCACATCAAATTACAAGTGTTATTATTCTATCATATCGAAATATAATTTCCCGACTCTCTTTCATAATAAATGTGAAAATTATAATAACAATCAATTTGACTTTCCTTTATTACTAAATATATATAAAAAATATCTATATTTGTGTTTCTTGTCCCTCTTAAATCAAATGATAGTTATTTTGTATAAGTAAATTAAACTATCAAACATCTAAAATATAAATATTCTTATTTTAATAATTTATTAATACATACTAAATTATATGATTTTAGACATATTTTATCTTTAAATATAACGTAATAATTTTTAATTTCATTATTTGTTATAATTTTTAGATATTCATTATTTTTTATCACCAATGGCTAATAACATTTTGAAAATAAGATATTCATAAAATTAATGTGGTTGGCATATTTTATTTTTTCACCCATGTAATACATGAGCTTTAACCTAGTATGTAAATATTTTCTAAGTTGAGATTAATCTTAACCGCAATATATAAAATTAAAATTATTACAATCCAATAACTCTATAAATTATAACATTGAAATAGTTTTTAACATCTCATGATTTGTGTATTTTAATGTTTATGTATATGAAATAATGTTTTCGATCCATTTAAAAAGAAACGGTGTATTGGATTTGTTTTGAATGTATTAAAAAGTTTTTTTTAGTAATCTAAATTTTAAAAGGAGAAAATATAACTTTAGACTCAAGATTTAAATATTTAGTTCTCTATATTTCAAATTCTAGAGTAGGTAACTAGTAAGTAAGAATCACAGATTAATCTATGGAACTTCTTGGCATTTCAGATTCTAGAGTAGGTAACTAGTAAGTAAGAATCACAGGTTAATCTATGGAACTTCTTGGCATTTCAGATTCTAGAGTAGGTAACTAGTAAGTAAGAATCAGAGGTTAATCTATGGAACTTCTTGGCGTCGATGAGAAGGAGAAGAGCGATGAATTGATCAGGGTTCACAGGGATAGTTTGTATATATAGACAGTCAGTAGGCGAAGATATTTAAATGTAATTTTATATCATGTCGTATGATATTGTATCTTATTATATCAGATTGATATAGGTGGAAGCAAAAGATAATAATGGAACCTGTTTATTCATAAAAAATACGGAACAACTCTTCTAACTATCGTTGATTCACAAAGAATGTTGATAGTCAAGGTTTAAAATACTAACACACATTTTGGTAGAGAAAAAATGTATATTTCTAAACTTCAAAACTAGATTTCACATCCTAAAAGATGAATCTTTTTGCATTTTATAGGAAACACTCAAACTACGTCTCTGCCTGAAACACTCAAAACTTCCGACGTTCACCCGAAACACTCAAACTATGTCTCCGGTAACCTCAAAACTTCCGGCGACACTCGCTTCATACTTCCGGCGACAACACGCAACCGTAACCACCGGCAAACCAACGGGAACAGTCGACCCATACTTACGACTCTGCCTTATCGTGATTTATTATTGTTATTATTATTATTCCGGCGACGTCGTTTCATACTTCCGGCAAATGACTCCAATCACAGCTGTGACATCACTTAATTTTGTGAACTTAGAAGTTAACTTTGTTAAATCTTAAAAGGGTCTTTTATGACATTTTGAAACTTGGGGTTTGTTATACTTAATAATTAATTTGCTGATAACAAATTAATAATTAATAATAACATTATAAGTGTTATGATGTTTGTTTATTATTATAAAACTTAAGGTGTTAATAAGCTTAAATAAAATAATAACTATTATTATTATTATTATTATTATGACACTGATAATAATAATATTAATGATAATAATATTAGTAACAATATAATCATAATAATAAGATTAATAATAATGATAATATTAAAAGTAATCTTGTAAAAAAATAGTAGAAACAATATAAGTGTTATTATTTTAAAAACTTGTATTTAACTAGCTTTGGCATAAAATAATAACATTTTAAAACTTCAGGTTTAAAGTGTAAATTAGCTAAAACTAAAAACAAAACTTTAAGTCCTTGTTGTTATTGTTGAAACCACAGGGACCATTTGTGTAAATTACCAACCCAAACCCCCCACCCCTTTCTCTCTCCCCGTATTTCCGGCCACCTCGCCGGCCAACTTCCGGCCAACTCCGGCGAGGGCTAAAAGGCCAAAATGAAACGTTTTGATCAAATTAAATCGTTTCCTCTCGATTATAGTCATGGATCGAACCTGTAATCATCATAAAGCTAACTAAAACGTATGTTTCATTAAGAATCAACCGAAACCGATAACCGCGTTTAACTCCCGAACCGTTCACCCATTAAAACGCAATAATAATCCAATTAATCGAATGTGAGTAAGCATGTAACCATCCCTGAACTATTGGAACTCCCAATTTTATCTGAAGCGTACGCACACATCGCATACGACCGTCGTCTTCAAACGCGACCTGCAACTCAACGGGGAACCATGTTCGAGACACTATTAAACCGAATTGATAAAGGGCTTTTGCTTAACATCGACTCTAAGATCTATCTGCAAAGTTAATTTGATTAACATCAACGTTTGCGCCAAAATCAACATCCATGTAGTCGCGATGTTCGTTGTTATTCTTACCATCGAATCTAAACCAATCCAGGTAATTAGACACTTCATTATACTCGGTTTAGTAAGGGGATTGAAAGCCCTAACTTTAAATCCATCCTCAACTTCGAATTCAAGTTCAATTGAATCGAGTTCGATTCTAGGGTTCATTGAATTGGGGGAGACTTCTGTTGTTCGCATTTATAAAAATTAAAAACCAGGTGATACCGCGGCTGTATGCCTTGGTTCACCGGTTAAGTCACTCCATGTCAAACTGGAGGTCTCGGGTTCGAAACCCGGCCACCCCATATTCTTTTAAAATGGCTTTTTCAGCCTTAAATCAAATTTAGAAAATTCCTAGTAAATATAAAAAAAAATGTTTATAACCTTTAAATATTTTTTAAGGTATCAAATAAATTTCGGTAATATTTCTAAAACTTTAAATAACTAAAAAAAACCTTTGTAATAAAACATTTTAAAGATTATTCAAGGATTATTTATATGGATTTTTTAAAAAGATAATAACAAAATATTAGAGACCCGAACTTTCCCTTTAATCATTTAGCGTTTAAATCACGTTATTTTAAATGGAGATTTCTTGAAACATTATAAATTAATATATTTAAATGAGTTTTATCTTAAAATAATAACTATTTATATAATTATGGACTTGAAACAATAAATCTTTACAATATTATTGGGCATTATATAATTAAAGTTTTATCATGATAATTGTAGAAATTATGTATCTTATAATTTCACAAATTATTTACAAATATTAATCTTATAAAATGTATTAACTAAACGTTTAGATTAATAACTGGTTATTAATCAAAATGTTATTTCAACTAACTTTAAAGCTTTATTTATATTGAAATTTATCAATATATATACTCAAATTCATTCTAGAATACTTAAGTATACATATATAGTTCTTTTAATTGAATTAAAACATAAATAATTACTTTATAAACTTGTTACTTAATAAAAACCCCCGTAATTCTATCAAACCTCTAATCCTTGTTAGTACGTTAACCTTATTATTAACCTTAAACTTGTAATGCATATGTTAGGGGCCTTGTAATGGATACTTTGGATTTATCTTTTGGATCTTACGTTAATCTTTTATATCATCTTGTGATTCCTATATCCAAGTGAGTATTCTATACTCCTTTTTCCTATTTTCACACACTGGGGTGAAACATGTTAACTTATACTATTGCACTCATAGACTTATTTGAGACTTGTAAACCTATGGCAATTCATCTTGTAAAAGTTATGGTTAGTTGAACTTTAGTGGTTACCATGTTATGGCGTTATATGTACAATCATTAACTATTGCTAGCCCAGCGAAGTCATAGATCTATGGGTAAGACAAGCCTGCTTGGTTGATCCGAGTACACTTAGCTGATCGTATATACTTTTAACGTTTGAGACTTGTAAAACTTTTGTCGAGGTTTGATTGTTGCATTGTTCATAACATCCCTAATCACTTTATTCACTAACTTATGACTTGAATTGCCATCTTTTATATGCTTATGTATTGAAAACTATGGAATGCTCACCAACATTTTTATGTTGACCTTTTATTTTTAACATGTTTCAGGAATACCTCAGTTTGTGTTCCACTCTTTGAAGCTTATTACATCTAGGATTGGACCTAGAGATAAAATGGATGATCATGTTATTTGCAGCTTTTGTAGATGATGTGTTCTTTGTTGAAACTTTTGCTTGTAATGTTACCAATGAAACTTGAATAATATATTTGGAATTAATAAATAGCGTTATGTGGCTGTGAACAATCGTAACCCTCACATCTCGACGTTTCCGCCGTCAAGGTTGGGGTGTGACAACAGCAGTTGCCGTTCAAACGGTTCGATTGATCGGCTTCTGAACTGCTATTCGCTGTGATTTAGATTTTGATTTTGGTGGAGTTTCACGATCTAGGGTTCTATATTTAGGAAGACTATATTCACATTTCCTCTGTGTTTTTGGAGAATCATCATTCTCTAATTTTAAGTTGAAATTCAATAACACCCCAAAAATTTGGATTGGATGATTTGCACACAAGGTGTTCGATCAAATGCCCCTATGAAGTGAAGGCTTGAGAAAGCTGGTTTTTTTAGTAATCTTGTGAAGTGGGTATTGTTTAAGGTGTTTGATCTTGAAATTCAAATTCGGCTCTTCTAATCTTCATCGTATTGTTGGGTTGCTAATCTTTAACTAACGGCCATGGTGTGAGGGGTCATGTGGGGTACCATCTAGAGGGTGGGCAACTCGCGGTTGCTGCCCTCCTTCGGCTTGTATAGGGTTCCATCGGTATTCTACCTCTCACAACTCATCTCGAGTTCGGTGCACCGTTTATGTGTTTTTTTGTTTTTTTATCTCTAGTGGCAGTTAACCTACGCGCATGGCTCCTACAAGGAGGGGTCGGAATGTTAAGCCAAGGGGCTCTGTGCAGGGCCCTGCTAGTGGTTTAAGGACATGCCCCTTCAAATCTTTCCACGAATGTAAAGACGGCAAACCTGGGTCTGGGGGTTTTTTCCGCCTACTTGAACACATCCAAAGCACCCACCTCAAGACAGAAAACCGAAGGCTGTCTTTGAAGGAGGCTATCTCCAAGGATTTAGAGCTTTTTTGGATGTTGGAGAAGTTCTTAGGCAAGTGATAAATGGTTGTGTGGAAGGTGCATGGTAGTGCATGCCCTCAGTAGGGGTGCAAGCATGATGATGAGGTCGTGTCGTTTGACATGTTCTCGGGGGATGTTGAAGATTTTATTGTTGGGATCCGGAAACCATGTCAAGTGGTGGTTGACACAAACCCACGTCACTCAGCAGGGCTCGGGGGTGATGTTAACCTCCTCGAGCGGGTTTTTTCACTCCCCATTCAGACTGTTAAAAGCATTTCCCCCAGTTGTCGGCTGTTGTTTGCTCAGGTTTTAACAGGTGCTTTGCGTAAAGTGGTGGGGTCGCCAGGTTCCGTTGAAAATTGGGTTCAATTGCTTTTGCTACCACGTTGCACCTTGCGGGTGGTCGGACCATCCACCAGACGAGAGCAAAGATCAGGGAACAGGAAATCTTTGCAGTGTAGTAACATCTTGCACGCGCTAACAGTTTGGAAAAATGGGTGCGGGTTTGATGCTTTGGTCTCGTCCCTGTTGGATAGCGTGGGAGAGGCTGGTGCTATTAGGGGGGAATGCATGAGAGAGGAAGACAAGGAAAGGGACCCTAATGTTAAGCAATGTCTTCGGAAAGTCAGAGATGGGCATTTCACGGCTGCGATTAAGGTCCTATGCTCTAGCGGAGTTGCCCCTTTTGGGAGTCGACCTTGAAAGCTCTTATTGATAAACACCCAGTGGTGCCACCCCCGTCCTTGCCTTCCAACCCTTTAGCCCAACCCCTCTTGTTGTTGATGAGGAGTGTGTGTTCAAATGTATCCGATCCTTCCCCAAAGGGACGTCATGTGGTAGGGACGGGATGCGGGCCCAACACTTATTAGATGCTATTGGTGGCGAGGCTCTGTGACCCCCTCAGGTTTGCTTACGAGCATTACTGAAGTTGTTAACTTATTGCTTGAGGGATCTTGCCCTAAAGTGCTTGCTGAGTTTGTTGCGTCGGCCCCCCTCACCCCCTTATTGAAGCCTGATAAGGAATTCGGCCTATTGCTGTGGGGTGTATTTGGCGAAGGTTGGTTTCTAAGGTGGTGATGAAGAAGGTCGGGAAAGACATGGCCCAGCACTTGGGGGACTTTCAATTTGGGGTAGGGATGCCTAATGGTGCAGAGACGGTGCTTCACAGTGCAAACAGGTTTCTCAACTCTTGTCATGAAGACGGCTCCTTGGCCTTGCTTACTGTGGATTTCTCTAATGCTTTTAACACGGTCGACCGCACAACCTTCCTTCAAGAGGTTCATCAGCATTGGCCGTCAATCTATCGGTGGGTCCAATTTCTTTATGCTCAGCCTGCTAAGTTGTATGTTGGTAATGATTGTATTGGGGCTACTACCGGAGTACAACAAGGAGATCCCTTAGGGCCCCTTCTCTTTGCCCTTGCCTTACACCCCTTATTCTTCGGGTCCAGGACCGTTGTAACCTTTTGTTTCATGCTTGGTATTTGGATTATGGAACGATTATCGGCAACGCGTCTGAGGTTGCTAAGGCCTTAGACATCATCAACGTGGAAGGGCCATCTCTGGGGCTTTATCTCAACATTAAGAAAACAGAGGTTTTTTGGCTGACATGCGATGGGTGTAAAGTTCAGGACGGACTTTTCCCGAGAGGGATTAGTAGACCAGAGAGGGGGGTTAAGCTCCTTGGAGGAGCTGTTAGCCGTGATCCTAGCTTTATTGAGGAGTTGGCTGGGCGGCGGGCCTCGGGAGCGGTTGACCTCATGAAACTCTTGCCCTGCCTTAGGAATCCCCAATGTGAACTACTTTTGCTAAGGTCGTGCATGGGAGTTGCTAAGTTACTTTTTGGTTGCGCACTTGTCAACCCCATTTGATGGAGGATGCGGTATCTCGGTTCGATGATGGCCTCAGGGAGGCTATAGAAGACATAGTCGTGGGTGGTGCCCCTTTTTTTGGTGATCTCCAATGGCGTTTGGCATCTTTGCCAATGCGTCTCGGTGGTTGGGACTCCTTTCAGCTCGAGATGTTGGGGCTTATGCTTTTGTGGCCTCTAGAGCTCAGTCTTGGGAACTACAAGATCATATCCTTCGAAACAGTGGGGTCTTCGGGCTTGACCCGGACTATCAGCAGGCGCTTGAACGCTTATATGTCCTTCTCCCAGACTTGGATATTGGCGGTTTCTCTAATAAGGACACCGCCCCCTCTAGCCACAAACAACTTTGGCGAATGCTCTGTTTAGCAAAATCGCTCAAAGCCTGGGAGAAGTTTTTTCTTTGTCATCCCGCCAAAAGGCGGTGTTTGAGTGCCTGAAGGGCTCCCATGCTCAAGACTTTTTGACCGTTATCCCGATTGAAGGGTTGGACAGTGCATGTCTCCAGTAGAATATAGAGCAATTCTCAAATACCGGTTGATGATCCCTATGTACCCGGAAGATGAAACATGTCTGATATGTCGTAAAGCTTGTATGGATAATATGGGGAGCACGCCCTTCACTGTAAAGAGCTACCTGGGTTCAAATATCGACATGACTGGGTACGAGATGTTTGGGGGACATCCTAAGAAGAGCTGGGATTTCTGCTAAGAAAGAAGCCCCTGTGAATTTCCTCACGGACCCTATGGAGGGGAGGTCTACTTTGCGACCAGCGGATCTGCTCGTCTTTGGCTGGGCTGGGGCAAACATGCTTGTGTGGACCTCACAGGGGTTTCCCCTTTGGTTGGTTTACGGGAAAACGGTTTTGTAGCTGGTCAAGCAGCAAGAAAGCAGAATCAAAGAAAGTGGATAAACATGTTAAAGCTTGCGTAGAGAACCAGCACACTTTTGTTCCCTTTGCCTTTGATACATTTCGCTCCCTAGCGCCAGAAGCTATCACTTTTTGACCAGGGTCCAACGGGTCATAGACAACCATTGCTCAACCCCGGGGAGGCAAGGATTTATTTTTGGAAGTTAGGATTTGCTATTCAGAAAGGGGTGGCGGCGCAGCTTGTTGCCCGTCTACCTTCTATTTTGACGTAACTTGACAAAACATTATTAATTGTAATCATATTCTCTCTAAAAAAATTACAAAATATAAACGGGTCAAAATCTTGGCCAAACATAAAGTCCAAATAAATCTAGAAATAAGACAAAAAGTAAAATAACTCATTAAATAATCCATTTTGGGGCCGAAACGATAACCCAAACCGCCTATTTCCATTTGTGGAAATATGCTCATTAGTCCAGTGGTCGTTTCGGCTGGTTGTAGACCCAAACGAAGATTTCTAGCCCAAGTTATAATTATTTTAGTGAAGCCACTTTGAACAAGCGATATTGGCCATCCAAAAATGAAATAATTTGCTGCTCTACACTTGGCCTACACTACATATCATGTCATGTTATGTCATATTATATCAAAACAAATACCATAAAGTCGTTTTTCTCAAAAAAGTGTTTTAACAATCTTTCACACGTAAAACCAGCATACTTTGTGTTTTTTTCTTATAAAAGTTGGTCAATATTTTTTAAAGTGTTATTGGATTTTAATAATCTTAACTTTTATTTATTGGTCGATATTAATCTGAACTCAAGAAATGTTTACAGACACTTGCAAATTTAAACTTACATACTCAACGATTTTTTACTAACTAATATTTAACACCATTAGTTTTTTGATGACATGAACTATTTATATGACCGAAACACTAAACCAAAGGTTAAAGTCAACCATTAGATTCGTCAATATGAAACTTTTGTACCTTGACATCCGTCAATCTCCACCTTCTAATCTGAAACACTTGAATCGTTTGAGATAATTTTTAGGTGACGATGAAAGCTAGACACCTAAAAAGCGGATTTGAAAGAAGCGGGAGGCGACAAAATTGAAAATTACTTAAAGTTTGCCTATTTCATAAAATAAAATACCATGTGTGTTAACACTCAAAGTAGGGAGTGTCCGTGTTTTCTTACTTGGATTAATGCCGACCAATATGTGAAAGTTAAATTATTAAAATCCAATAATCATTTTTTAAATATTAAAGTATCTTTACATGTTTAATTTAAAAAGAAAACATGAAGATGTTTTGTGTTCTTTCTATAGGAATGATTATGATAGAAAATAAATGATAATATTAAATATATTTTAATTTACCTATATATGAAAAAAGGAGTGGCATGAATAGTGTTTTGGGGCAATTTCGGTATTTCGCTCTTGCCTTGGTTACTGTGCTTGGCCTTTAAATGTGAGGAGATGTTAGCCACCGACGGCGTCGTTCACGCGTCACTTGGCGGTGGGGAAGGTCAGTGGGCTTTCGGCTGTTTATTGGCGTTTGTGTCGATCGGTGACTGTTGGTCATCCGGTCATTGTTTCTACCACTTCTGCCTATCTCCGACCTTAGATCCACCGCTGGTGATTTCCGCTTGTCGGCTGGTGGGAGTTTCCGTTCAGCCACTTGTTCTGGCTGAACCTTCGCCCCTTGGTTCTCACCGCCATCTCCGACTAAACATTCGCCCCTTGATTCGCATCGCCTACAGGTCCCTTATCCCTTTATTCTTGGATTTTGTGTAGAGGGTAGCGGCCGTATTGACGGGAGGCGGTGACTGTGGCACTTCGATTTTCCTTGCCGCCGGACGTCAGTGTAAACGATTTTTTCTTCTCGACTAGGGTATGTGGCGATGGTGGTGTGTTAGGTTGTTCTCGCCGCCCGACCATTTAAGAGGGTCGCAATAGCCGCCGATGGTCTGTGTGTGCCGCCTTAGGTGGCGTCTATGTCGCGGTGAGCACCAATGGTCACCAACAAATCTCTTCACCATTGCCCCATCTTGAGAATCACCGCCAGTGACCTCTGCATGCCATCTGTGTCGGTTTTCGTTTACTGTTTCTGGCTTGCTTGATGACGATGTGCAGGCCACTTCTAGGAGTCTTTTTTGTCCTAAATTGGTGTTGGTGCCCATTTCCTTTGTGAAATAACATCGTTTACCAAGTTTAGTGGTTTTGGGTCGGTCGATCATGATGTGTAGGCCACATATGAGAGCCATTTTGATTTCCTTTGTGAAATAAGGGTAATTTGATTTGGTTATCTGTTTCCATGGTTGTTCTTGCCCCGTGATGTTCAATGTTTGCATTCCAACTAGTTTATGATGTTCATAGTCATAAATTCTTATTTTTTGGCATGTACTTCTTTTCGATGATGATGTGCATAGCGTAATTAAGAGTTATTGTTCTTGGGTTTGCATATGTGTGGTACACTTTTTCAATGATGATGAACGTATGTTGGTCTGAGACGGTTATTTTTTATTGATTTGCGGCTGTGATGATACAACAAAATTTACGTCGGTCGCCCTGGCCTGTTGGTCATTTCGTCGAACAGTTGTAACTGACAATCGGTTCTGAGCAGCACTGAGCCACATGCTATTTTGCTGTGTTTATTCGATGCTAAGTTTAAAGACGTGCAACGCCCGTCGGGGGATCAACAATAGTCCCTATGCAAATGAAATTATGTTCTTTATCCAATGCAATCAAGAAAATCATAATGGTATATTGGATTGTTTTGAATGTATTAGAAAGTTTGTTTCAATAATCTAAATTTCTAAAAAGGAGAAAATACAACTTTAGATTCAAAAGATTTAGAAACTTACCGTTCTATTAGTCCAAGTTCTAGAAGAGGTAACCGATTAAGTAAGAATGTAACACAATCACAAGAGTATCTATGGAACTTCATGGTGTCGATGCGAAAGAGGGGTTCATAGGTATAGTTTGTATATATTGATCGTTATCATGCGAAGAGATCTAAACATACGTAGTATGCTATTGTATCATATATTAGTATGCTAGTCGAACGGTCGGGTACATCTAATGATTAATCGGATTGGAATTTTATATGTAATTTATGCGTATCTGTCTATATGTATGTATATATATATAACTAGTTTTAATGACCCATGTGTATACGGGTTTGAATAAATAATATACTAATATAATAAAATTTATTAATTATAATATGATATTTTAAGATATGATTGAAATTATGTAAGAAAAATGATTATAAGTAACAAAATAGTGATATGAATTTTAATTTTTTTTCGAAAAAATAAACATTTTGTTCTAAAACAAACCGTATAAAATTGTCATTTTAAATTTTTTTCTTATTGTAACTCTAAAATTTAATTATATTTTGGTTTTATATAATTAACTTTTTAAAAATACTAAGTTAAAATATTTCTTATTATAACTCTAAAATTTAATTATATTTTGGTTTTATATAATTAACTTTTTAAAAATACTAAGTTTAAAATATTTCGTATTTTAAAAAAGTTTTAAGCTTTAGAAAAAATTAGAATTGTATAAAGAAATTATTTATTTAAAAATAATATTACTAAATAGTCTCTTTCGTAATTTATTAAATCTAAGAAAATGGTAAATAAAATTATTAGTAATTAATGTAATTAATTTAATATGAGAGAGATACGAGAAAATTTTAATGATGATGAATGTGATGTTGCCGCATGTTATCTCAAGATACCATTTTATTAGAATAGAAAAATTAAATTCAAAAAATTCAAATATTAACATATTTTTATCAAAATTTGACTGATTTGAACCAAAATCTGGGCATTTTTACTATTTTTGGGAGAAATTTGACCGATTTTGATTGATTAGGTCTGTTTTTTCGACTAGGATCGATTACGATTAATCCATCGATTATGTGAAATCGTCAAGGTTGGTGGCTGATTTCCAATTAATCCCCGATTAATCGTCGATTAGGACCGGTTTTTATAACACTGAGAGATAGTATAATCTAAATTGACATTACCACCTCTAACAATTAGACCTATATTTATATTTGAAGACGCACTAATCATAACTATTGAATATACATATACATATATTTCACAACAGAACATATATTCATAACTTAGATCACTTACTCTTTCCAGGTACACTTACCATTGACAAAACAACGGAATCCCGAAGCATCCTTGACATGAATCTCCCCTCTTGGTAACAATAGAAACATACTTAATTTTTGATGATGAGTATCCGTTTTGTAATGAGTATCCGTTTTGTAATGAGTATCCGTTTTGTAATGAGTATCCGGAATTTGTCAATCATGTATTTGGTTTGTGTCATATTTCGAATTGTCTACGAGCTCTTATTAGGATATGGATTCAAGTTGATTTTCCTATCACTCAAACTCTTGAAATTTTAATGGATTTGTATGATACGTTTAATTGTATTATTATTAAAAGTAAATGTTGGTTCTATAATCTTCACTACTTGGTGGGTTCTTTGGCAAAAAAGGAACGATGGGTTTTTTTCAACTAATAGATCGCCGAAATCTACTATGTTTGAGGAAATTCAGCATTTTTCCTATATTTGGTTTAAGAGCGATGTAATAAGTTCACTAAGAACTAGATCAAGTGGTTAAATACTCCTCTTATGAATGTTTTGTTTTTTCTTAACGCTTTTAGTGTTTTGCTAGTATTGGATTTTTTTATAAAATTTATCATCAGTTCAAAAAAAAGAAGTATACTTAAAGAAACTATGACAATCCTCACAAAGAAAAATATTTTTTAATAACGCGAACCTATGTTCGACCTTTAGTCATCAAAAGTCCATAAGTGCAGTAACAACTAATTTTGCAGTATGGTAGTACAAAAATCCCTCTTTGGATGTTCCACAACTTCATGAAGCACAAAACTAGGATCAGGAATATAGTCGATTTTCAAACATTCCAAAACTAATAATCTAGTCCACTTTAAATGTCTTTTGAAACGGGCATGTGATCGGTCTCTTGCATAATTGTTATCATGAGTAATCCAACTTTTTCCAGGTCGCTTTTCGAAACCCTTTTCTCTCATTTCTTCGCGTGTCGTTTCAGAACAACGATATGTCTCAGATGCAGAATATAATTTAGATACATGTATCTATATAGGTAGATGGTAGTTTTGCTTCTTAGCAAGAATTTCTTTTGCAGCCCTTTTGCCAATAATAAAATTCATATGAACTCTACAAGTATCAAGTAAAGCTCTCCGGGTCCAGCTCATATGGCATTTTCTTGATAATTTTCTTAACCTCTTCAAGTAAACCTCATTTGCCGTAAACACGATCAAAGAAGCATAATGATTTAAATCCGGTTCAATGTTGTAAGTGGCTTTCATCAACTTGAAATATGTATAACACTCGTCAACCATAATTGAGGTGGTGTGCGCGTATGGTGATGTTGTAGTGATAGAATTGGGATATACGTATTATATTTTCATATTTTCCCATAAATCAAATGCTTTATCCTCTTGCTTGTGAAAGATATAACCACATATCAAAGTATTCCAAGAAGCATCATCGTGTCGTTTGATGTTATCCAAAACCTTAAAAGTTTTACGGTTGAACAAAAAAATACACATTCACTTACTAAATGTAGTTCATTTATTCATCAGTCATAAGTTTCTAGTTTATTATAAATAGAACAGCCACAAAAAAAAAACTTTCTGGTATAGCCTACCACGGGGCATCAACCTGTTCCTTTAACTTGTGTTCATACTTCTCAACTTTTTTTTCTAGTATACCCGAAATCCCCTCAAGTTTTTTCTCACTTTCTTTCAGCTCCCTAAGCTTTGCTGCAACTCTACCTACCTCATCCTTGACACGTTGATGTTGGCTTTTTGCCTCGGCATACTTCTTTACATCTAAGGCGCTTTCTGACTCGAACACAAATGTCACAAGTGCACTTATCTTCTCGCGCAAAAAACCAACATTCATGCCTAAAAGCTCCATTGATTTCAGGGATTTATCCCATCTTTCAAACTCTTCCTTCACTGTGGTGAGCTGGCATGTTTTGATCTGATTAGCGATTCTTACGATTTCGCCAATCATACCCACCACAAGCTTGTCATACAAGCCTTCCTGATGACCATCATGAAGATATTGTTTCTTGTGTATGCAAAGCTTGTAGTAACCCATTCTAACGTCGTTGGGTAGCTCACCGTCGATGCTGAGGCCATTGACTAGAATCCGGAAGTCTTCAAAGGATTTGACCTCATGGAAGGGAAGATAATGTGTGGATGAACTAGAGCATGCTAGAGCTTCTGAGCCACCCTCTTCGTTATCGTTTCCTTGATGTTTGATAAGGTGGTCTGCAGGGGGGATAGATGGTGACAACGGGATGGACTTTCGAGGCTTTTTATCCCCTTTTCGCGCCACGGTTGAAGAAAGAGACTCCGGCTGCTTGTTTTTCTTGTTTCTATCTGACGCTGCAACTATTTTTCCATCATTTAGTTCTTTAATATAAATAAAGTATGTTGACTAAAAAAAAGTAACACATTATTCAAAATAGTTACCTGGAGTTATTTGTTCAGAATGTGATCCCACGTTCAAAAGAGCAACAAGCATATCACCAACTACCTCATTTGAATCACTAGCCCTATATATGTAAACCTATAAAAGTAAAAACATTTGAGATCATTAGGCGCGTGTGTTCTATTTATTTTCACATTAAATCCGTTGACAATGGCGTTAAAACACATACTATAAGTATGTCACCTTGAACTTTGTAGCCTCGACTAAATGGAAGAGCAAAACATCCCCTTCCTTCAAGTTATGTGAAACTGCAAAGCTTTTCCACCCTGCACTGATCCCACACTTGTACGCGATATACTTCACTTCACATTTCTCCCCCTCTTCGTCTTCGAGTACAATTGGTACAACTTCATGAGGTAGAAAGGACTTGCAGAATTCAAGGGGAAGGCCCTATAAACCAATCAGGTGAGAAGGGTGTAACAATTTAGTTTTTGTGGTGTTTTTTATAAATAAAGATTTATTACAAGCTAGCAGTTGAAGAAATAGGCATTACCAACCAGAAACCACACTTGACTTGAGATCTAGACATCATCTTTATACAACTAGGAAACTCACTTCCAAGACTACGCTGAACCTCCATGGCTCGAACCATAGCGGGTGAATTTTGATATGAAGTTTCGAAGCTTTTAGTTCGAGACCTTTGTTTCTGCAACCTGTATGCAAAAAGGTATAACCATCATTTTTAGGCTTTTGTACAACAAGAAGACACTACAAAGTAAGACTCACCTCAAACGCCGACCTGATGGATCACTTGCCACCTGCAACGATAAACTGTAAATTCAAATGCTATGTAGGAAGAAATGATGACAAATATCAATCTATACTACAAAAGATGGTATATCTGATCTAACAAGAGTCAATCACTTCCATATGAACAACTGAACATGCATCACTTGACATACTTTTATACCTTAAATCTTAACCCCTAAACTCTATACTTACACTCATAGTGTATTAGATAAGAAAATTAGGAAATAAAATGAGACAAACTACAAAGTGTCACATCGTATATTCCAAACACGTTCTAACCGAAGTTGGAGATTACTTTCCTTTAATGGTTCTACGATCCATAGTGTTATACATACTTTTCACAATACAATTTATAGCGATATTAAAACATTGCTAGTACAAGGACCGACTCCATATGGTATTGAATGATGCGTTGGGCTTGGGGCCTAAAACATTAGTGGCTATGTTTTTTTAAGCTTATATTAGACAATGAGCTTGCACATTAAATATAACGATTAAATAATTAACGATGAATCGACATATTGAAGATAGCCCAATTTTAGTTTATTATACATACATAATATCTAAACATTTATACATATACAATATATAACTAAAAAAACAAAATTTTAACTCGTCAACTATAAACGTTTTAGTATATTATTGTAGGTCCCAAATCCGGATAAAAAAGAAGAATTTTAATAGTTATTTTTTTTGAAAAGGGCCCTATTATTTAGTTCGACTCGGACCTAAATAAACATTAAGTTGGTCGATCATAACTAGATATGGCTTCCTAACAACAATGATTACAGAAATAATATTCTAAATTGACAACAATAGTAACAAGAGTGTAAACTGAATCAAATTCTTACTATATGACTCATCGGAGAAGATCGAAGAGATTAAGAGCTTGAAGACTATCCAACAACAACTTCTTTCCCCTTGTGAGCTTCTTTTGCTGTTTTCAGATTTTTGTAAATTATCAGGACCAATACAACTATAGACAAAGAACTGTTAAAATTTATTTTTTATAAGTCAAAACTTTAAAAAAGGTAACTAAGTAATTATAAACGTAAGGCTATGATAAGGGGATCTATGGAGCTTCACAACGTTGATGTGAGGGAGAAGAACGATGAATGGATTACTTGGGATTCAGAGGGACAATCTATATATAGACCATGAACGGGCGGAGATATCTAAGCATTTATTTTATATTATGTCGGATCATATTGTATCATATTACATCATATTACGTTATGTGATGCAATATCATATCATAATAAATACCATTAAAAATAAATACATGTGTTTTGTTTTTTCATAAAATTTCTTTAGTAATTATTTACAAATTAAAACCAATAAAATTCCTGTTTTTTCTTATAAAGATGTTCGATTTATTTTTGATATAAAAGTATCTTTACACTTTAAGTCTATAAGAAACGTGAAGATGTGTTAAATTTTTTTAAGGGATGATGCGGTTAGAAAATAAATTCTAATATTAATATAGTTTTTAACTAATGATGATCAGTATATTTTTATATTTATGAATATGAAATAATGTTTCAATCCATTAAAAAACATAATGGTGTATTGATTTTTTATAATGTATTAAAAAGAATTTTTAAATAATTTAAATTTTTAGAAGGAGAAAAAATAATTTTGAATGTATTTCCAAGTTTGTTTCAATAATCTAAATTTTTTAAAGCAGAAAATATAAATTTCTAGTTTATTATAAGTTTCTAGTTTATTGTAAACTTAAAAGCCAACAAAAAAACTTTCTTATATAGCCTACCACAAAGCAACAACCTCTTCCTTTAATTTATGTTCATACTTTTTAGTTTTATGTTTCAGTATATCCGAAACAACCTCAAGTTTTTTCTCATTTCTTCCAGCTCCCTAAGCTTTGCTACAACTCTACCCACCTCATCTTTGACACATTGATGTTGGCTTTTTGCCTCAGCATACCTCTTTACATCTAAAGCGCCTTCTGACTCGAACACAAATGTCACAAGTGCACTTATCTTCTCACGCAAAAAGCCAATGTTCATGCCTAAAAGCTCCATTGATTTCAGAGATTTATTCCATCCTCCAAACTCTTCTTCATCATGGTGAGCTAGCATGTTTTGATTTGATTGGTAATTCTTACAATTTCACCAATCATACTGAGCACACACTTGTCGTACAAGCCTTTCTGACCATCATGAAGGTATTGTTTCTCGTGTATGCAAAGCTTGTAGTAACCATTCTAACATCGTTGGGTAGCTCACCATCGATACTGAGGCCATCGACTAGAATCCAAAAGTCTTCAAAGGATTTGACCTCATGGAAGGGAAGATAACGTGTGGATGAACTAGAGAATGCTAGAGCTTCTGAGCCACCCTCTTTGTTATTGTTTCCTTGATGTTCGATAAGGTGGTCTGCAGGGGGCATAGATCGTGACAGACTTTCGAGGATTTTTAACCCCTTTTCGCACCACGGTTGGAGAAAGTAACTCTTGTTGCTTGCTTTTCTTGTTTCTAGTAGACGCTGCAATTACTTTCCAATAACTTAGTTCTCTAATATATATAAAATATGTTGAATAGAAACGAGTAACACATTATTCAAAATAGTTACATGGAGTTATTTGCATGTCAAGATGATAATCCTCATATCTAGTCGGCATCGATTTCCGACGACTACTCTGTCAAAAACACACCAAACCCATTGTTAACTAACTGATTTTAGCAAATCCATTTACAATATGACAAACAACCTAACGAGATACGATTATAAATACCGATGAAGGAGCTTCTAGAACATGAGGCGGGGAACGTGAGAGGTTCAACAATTGAGATAGAATCAAGTTGTTGTCACTAGAAGTAGGGGATATCATGTCGTTCGTAGGATTGGGATCGAAATGTGCTACAGATAAGCTTAGTTCTTCGGTGAGGTTTTGATCAGAGAAGATTGAAAAGATTAAGATCTTGAAGATTGTCCAGCAATGACTTCATTCCACTTGTGAGCTTTTTTTGTTGTTTTTATAATTTTGTAAGTTTAGTATTTTTATATTGTATCAAGATCTATACAAGAAAAGTAAATATTTAAATACAGTAAGATTAAGAAGTGTTAGAAATTTACCTTTTTGTCGGATAAAGATGCAGAAGAGGTAAATGTAAGGCTATGGTAAGAAATCTATGGAGCTTCACTACGTTGATGTGAAGGAGAAGAGCGATGAATGGATCGGGGTTTACGAGGACGGTGTGTATATATAGACCGTTGGGCGGAGATATCTAAGCGTATATTTTGCATTACGTATAATATTGTATCGGATTATATCATATCGTGTTATGTCATGTCATATCATGTTGTCACACCCCCGCTAAGAGCGGAAACACGAGGATGTAACGAGACGGGATCGTCATAACACATGGTAAGCAATAGAGATGCAATATAAGTAATGATGACAAGGCGTGTCATGACCACACCCGACACAAAGGAGACTTGTGTCGTGTTTAGTCAATATTCACGACAACATAACCATAAGCATAAACATATTAAATGATTCACATAGTCAAAGTAGTAACAATTGTAATGTAATTCCCACAACTCGGGAACAAGTATCAAAAGAATGAAGTTGTTTAATCAGACTACAACAATGTTCCAAAATGAATGTTTGTCAAGTATGTTTAGTCTCAAAAATACATCCTACGGTCTCCACTAAGGCAGCACACCTAGATCTTCAATTAGCATTGTCACCTAAAAAGATATGTTCAAAATGGTCAACAAAATTGTTGGTGAGCTCGCAGGTTTAAATAGTAAATAAGTAATTGATACTGTATAGTAATTGTTGTGGAATACTTGTTCTTGTGCATGTCCCCAATCAAACTTCTTGTCTTTTTGAGTCAGAAATGTTAATGGTTGAGCAATCTTTGAAAAATTCGCGATGAAATGACGATAGCATCCGGCCAATCCTAAGAATTGCTGTATTTTTGATGGTGTCTGGGGTGCATCCCATTTCTTCATCGCTTCAATCTTACCGGGATCTACATGAATCCCTTCCTCGTTCACCACATGACCCAAAAACTTCACTTCTCGCAACCAGAATTCACACTTTGAGAACTTGGCGAAAAGTTTCTCTTCCCGTAACAGTTCCAGTATTGCCCGAAGGTGTTCTTCATGATCCTCCTTCGATCGGGAGTAGATAAGTATATTGTCTATGAACACGATCACAAACTTATCCAAATAAGGTTTACACACCTGATTCTTTAGGTCCATAAACACTGCTGGTGCGTTAGTCAACCCGAACGGTATGACCAAGAACTCATAGTGGCCATAACGAGTTCTAAATGTTGTTTTGCGGTATGTCGTCCTCGAAAACCCTTAGTTGATGATATCCAGAACAAAGGTCGATCTTTGAGAAATATGAAGCTCCTTGCAGCTAGTCAAACAGATCATTGATCCTGGGGAGAGGATACCGATTCTTCACGGTTAACTTGTTCAACTCACGGTAATCAATACAAATGCGGAACGACCCATCCTTCTTTTTGACGAATAATACCGGTGCTCCCCACGGTGAGTGGCTTGGCCGAATAAAACCCTTCTCCAGTAGTTCATGTAACTGACTAGATAACTCTTGCATTTCAGATGGCGCTAATCGATATGGCGTCTTTGCTACCGGTGTAGATCCAGGAACCAACTCTATACGAAATTCCACTTGTCGTGGAGGAGGCAAACCGGACAAGTCATCAGGGAATACATCTGGGTAGTCCCGTACTACTGGAATATCTATCCATTTCCTCTATTCTTCCTTCTTTTCTACTACGTGAGCTAGAAACACGTAGCATTGCTTTCGTAAACTTCAGCTTGTTTTCATGCAGGAGATAAGCTTTAGATTTCTTCCCGGTCGTTCTCCTTGAATTCTGAGTACCTCCCCGCTTGGCATAGGGATTCGCACTACCTTGTCCCGACAGACAATCTCAACTCCGTGTTTCGACAACCAATCCATTCCCACAATCACGTCGAAACTTCCTAACTCAAAGGGTATCAAGTCTATATCGAAGGCATGGCCCTCCAATATCATCGAGCACTTTCTAATGATTTCATCGGCCTGTACAACCCTACCATTGGCCATTTCTACGGAGTAGCTAGTTTTAGCCTACTAGGGCTCAAATAAAGCAATTGCACAAACTTAAAAGATATAAAGCTATTATCTGCTCCAGTATCAAATAATATGGATGTGAAGTGATTATTGAGTAAGTGCGTACCCGTGACAACATTCGGGTCCTGACGGGCATCGTTGGCTCCAATGACAAATGCACGTCCCCGAGTTGTATTCCCTTGATTTGTCAGGCCTTGATTCCCAACTATGGCTATCACCGGTTGCTGGTTGTTCCCTTGTTGACCCGACGCCCGATTCAGTCTAGGGCACATGTTTTTGTAGTGGTCGGGGCTTCCACACTCATAACAGACCCTGGCATTCCCGGCGGGGTTAACCGCGTTGACCGGTGCCACCAGATTTGGCGCTACTATACAGTCTTTTGCTAGATGCTCCAGGCGTCTACAGTTCATGCACACCCGACACGACATTCCTGGGGGATGATGGAAGTTGCACCTGTCACATTTGGGGTGCGACCCAATGTACTCTCTTTTGCCCTGTGTCACGGCCACAAATTTCTGGTTGTCTTGGCCCTTTTGTCAAATTTCCCGGCACTCGACCGCTTGTTTCCCCAACATCCTTTCTTTTCTCTACTCCTCTTCCCAAGACCCCTGTTCTCACCATCTCATCTGTCAGAGCGCCAACCTTCAGAATTGCGCTCTGGATCGTAGGAGGAGCAGTTGTTGTTACCATTGCTCAGATTTGAGGTGCAAGTCCTCAAATATACCTTTCGATCCTCTTTGATTCCGGAGTGACCAGATGTGGAACCAGTCTTGCCAGCTCATGAAATCGATCAGTGTAAGCTGCGTGCCCAGCCCCCACCATAGCATGATTCTAGAATTCATGCTCCAGTTTCTGCATCTCATTGAGGGGGCAGTACTCCTCAGTGATCAGTGCTTTAAACTCATCCCATGACATTTGCATTGCTGATTCTCTTCCCCTAGCCTGAACTTGGGTGTTCAACCAAGTTAGTGCCTTGCCCTGTAGTGAACACGTGGCATACTTGATTTTCTGGCTGTCGAGGCACTCGCTGATATCGATCACTGCCTCCATCTTCTCAAGCCATCTGGTTAGGGCTATCGCTCCACCTTTTCCATCGAATTCCTTCGGTTTACAAGCCGCAAATTCCTTGTACGAACATCCCCTTCTAGCATTAACAACCCCAATCTCATTACCGGCTGTTCCACCATTCCCGGTTTCTGGATTACTCTCGTTCCCAGTCGGGTTCCCATTATCCTCATTATCATTGCCACCATCCCCGTGGGGGTGGTGATTCTGAAGAGAATCGCTCACTTGGGCCACAATTGTCGGGATCAGTGCGACCAGCTGTTGAGCGATCAGAGCTGCCATGTCACTGTTTCCTGTTCCCTGATTATTACTGGCAGGGCCATCACTTGTTCTTGGTGCTCTACCTCTGCCTCCGCCTCTGCCCCTTGGGGCTTCACTTCCGCCGCTGTTGCTGCGGGTAACTCTTCGAGGCGGCATTTTCTAATCATAAAAGTAGTAAACACATAAGCTTTAACTGTTTCAAAGTATATTATCCATACCACTCATCAAAGTCTAGCATTCCAAGTTAATATCACACTTGTTGTTACCAGACATCACATACAAGTCGTATAGTTCTCACACCATGAATTGGTAATGTTCCAACAGTTGTCCATCATAATAATTGCAAACCCATGCATATAATCACGTTAGTCTAGCGAAGGTTGTCTATTTCTCCTCTTTCGAGTTTCAGACATAACCTCCTCAAGGTAAATCTTAATGTTCCTGGTCAAGCGCAATAGCATGATCTGTGAAGATCTCTTCGGGTTTTATACCCGAATGTGATAAACCAAATCGGCGCGCAGATGGAACGGAAGATCCAATAGGAGCATCCCATAAAGAGTGAGCACAAGGGCTCTCTCACAGGGTGAAAAGATCACAAGGCAGATAGATAAATGAACAAGTAACGAGGAACACACATGAGATATAAAATGCACACAACCCTAGCATGCAAATCTACATGAAGGTTCCTAGGTTATAGTCTAGGTCAAGTGAATTGCCTAATTCTCTATAACCAATGGCTCTGATACCAGTTTGTCTCACCCCCGCTAAGAGCGGAAACACGAGGATGTAACGAGACGGGATCGTCATAACACATGGTAAGCAATAGAGATGCAATATAAGTAATGATGACAAGGCGTGTCATGACCACACCCGACACAAAGGAGACTTGTGTCGTGTTTAGTCAATATTCATGACAACATAACCATAAGCATAAACATATTAAATGATTCACATAGTCAAAGTAGTGACAATTGTAATGTAATTCCCACAACCCAGGAACAAGTATCAAAAGAATGAAGTTGTTTAATCAGACTACAACAATGTTCAAAATGAATGTTTGTCAAGTATGTTTAGTCTCAAAAACGCATCCTACGGTCTCCACTAAGGCAGCACACCTAGATCTTCAATTAGCATTGTCACCTAAAAAGATATGCTCAAAATGGTCAATAAAATTGTTGGTGAGCTCGCAGGTTTAAATAGTAAATAAGTAATTGATGCTTTATAGTACTACCAATACCTATCCATCGGTTCCAACACCGGAATTAAATGGTTTCAAAAAAAGTACCACACTGCGAACTCAAGCATGTATCAAATAAGTACTCACAAAACAGTATCACGTTGATTCCAAGTATGTAAATTGTATGTAAGTTGTACAACATAGAAAATAGGTGAGCATACTTTTCCCCATGTTTGTAAATGTTGAAGTATTGTATAAGCGTAAAAAGGGGCCACAAAACTCACTTGTTAAGTGGTAAGTATGAATAATCAAAGTTTCCAAATGTTGTATGCAATGAACAGTCAAACACCTATTGCTAGTTATTGTTAAGCATTAATGATATGTATAAAGTGAATAGTAACGTTCGGTCGGTTCGGGTTGTATCGGTTCGTCCGCGTGTAACACACACAAGCAGTCACACGTATTAGATCTTATGTAGATCCAAGTACTAGAATTCGTCGCCATTGCTGATGATATTTTTGTAAAAGTTTCATTGTTATTAAAGGAGTATTGGGTAATTATTAGTAGTTACGATTTGGTTGTTGATAACTGTAAAATGTCAAGTTGATTTGATTTGGAATAACATTAATAGGTTTGATAATGTCGACTTCAACGTTGTCATTAACAATGGCAACCGTGTCGATGTCACCTTAACATCACACGACATACACACACCACACACAAGAAGGAAATTCACACACAGCAACTTCAGTCGCACGACAGGACCAGACGCACGAATCAACACTCCATCCGCACGACTCAACCCTCATTTGTACGAATCAGCTTCATTCGTACGATTGAACCTTCATTCGTGCGACTCAGCATTCAGTCGTACCACACAGCACCCAATCGCACGACTCAACCTCCATACGCACGAATCAACCTTCACTCGTACGAATCAGCTTCATTCGTACGACTGAACCTCTATTCGTACGACTGGCATTCAGTCGTGCGATACACGCACAATCGCACACACTCATCCGCATTGACTCAATTGCACGCATACCTTCATCCGCATGACTCAATCGCACGCATACACACAGTCGCACGACACACCCAGTCGTATAACTCAGTCGCATGGTCGACCCAATCGCCCAAACAGCAAAATGGCGATTGCAGAAGTGCAAAGCACCCTTCGGTTGCTCCGTGCACGAGAGTTACACCACAAGCACTTCCAGAAACACATTTTGCACACACCCAAACAAGAAGAACACGCAGAAAGACATCACACGCACCCACACGACCTCATGTGCTCGGGTTGGCCCCAAGCACCCGAAACCCTAAATGGACAGCAGAAAAACGAGCAAGAAAAGGGACAACCAAGGTCGTCTACCTGCAAGAAAGGAGTAGCGTCAGTTGTAGCCGAGGTTTTGCCGATGAAAATGCGAAGAAAATGGGCGGTTTTGGTGCAAGGAGGAGAAGAAAAAAGTAGAGAAGAAGAAGATGAAGAAGAAGAAGAAGATATGGAGGCTAGGGCTGGAATATGGGTATTTATATCCAGCCCTAGTTTGCAAAATGTCACATTTGGTCCCTGCACTTAACCCCCGAGTTCCCAAATTTGTTTCGGTTGAAAACGACTTTAATAGGCTAATTATATTAATGATAAAGAGGTATTTAATGATATTGGTAACTTAAAAATGGTTTTATTAATAAAAATAATATTATATAAAAATGGTATATTTAGTGATAATGATGATGAAAATTATAAAAGTTTTAAAGATGGCATACGTTTACGATGAGAGCACAAACATAAAGATGATAAAGCAAGTATAATATCCACACGAATAGTTTATAAGGATAAGGAATGAACGATCAAAGAAAAGTTAACGGAAGCCATTTTAAATGACGGACCTTGTGGTGACGGATGTCACACATGTCATGTCATATGATGCCAGATCATATCATCACAAATACCATAAAAACCAATATGTGTTTTGTTTTTGTCACAAAAGTTCTTCGGAAAAATTTCCACATAATAACCAACATAATTTATTTTTTTCTTACAAAAATGTTTAGATTTTTTAGAGTAAATTGTCATTTTCATCCTTGTGTTTGGTGAAAATTATCATTTTCATCCAATAGTTTATTTTTTCGCATACGGTCACTCTCACACCCCAACCTTGACGGCGGAAATGTCAAGGAGTGAGATTTAAAATCGTTCACAGCCACATAACGCTATTATTAAACCAAATATATTATTCATAAGTTTGAAAGGTACATTACAAGCATAAGTCTCAAATAAGAACACAATATAAAAAATATAACAAGCTCATTTGTTAAGTTAACTAGGTCCATTTCTAGGTGTGAACAACTTCAAAAATGACAATCAAGCTTGAGTATTTCCTGAAACATATTAAAAATAAAAGGTTAACAATAATGTTGGTGAGATTTACATAGTTTGCAATACATAAGTATATAAAAGATGGCAATTCATGTTGTGAGTTAGAGAACAAAGTAACTAGGGATGTAAGACAGAATGCACAATCAAACCTTGATAAAGTTTTACAAGTCTTAAATATTTACAAGTATATATAATTAGCTAAGTGTACTTGGATCAACCAAGCAGGCTTGTCTGGCCGATAGATCTATGACTTCGCTAGGCTAGCAATAGTTAATGATTATACATATATTCGACATTACATGGTAGTCATAAAGTTCAACTAACTATAACATACATGTGAAATACCATAAGTTTACAAGAATCAATATGTTTAGAAGTACAAAGTTTATAATGTAACATGTTTCACCCTAAAGTATGAAAGTATAAAAAGGGGACATAGAAATACTCACCTGATCATATAAGTATAGAATGATGATTAAATAAGAAATGTAATAAGCAGTGATCCAATATAGTTCTTCACAAAGCACCTAAAATTATATATATTTACAAGGTTAAAGTTTAATTATGATAAGTTTAACGTTTTAACGAGAACTAGGGTTTTAAGTGGAATTTGGGATGTTAATAATTAGATCCAACTAACATGGTAAATTTTGATTATGTTTTGAGTCAATATACTATTTAATCGTTTTAATACTAAGAAATAAAAGAAAATCATTTGTAACAAGTCTAAATATAGTTTAACAAACTTTTAAAATAACTCTCATTTTAAACAATAATATATACTTGTTATTTGAAGAAATAATGATTTAGTGAGTTATAACGATATTCAATATAAATTTAAATATATTATTTGAGCAAATAACTATTTAGTAAATTAAAATAATATTTTAAGTTTAACTTATAAGAAATAATTTAAATATATTATTTGAACAAATAATGATTTAATAAGTTAAAACAATATTTAAAATCTATTTTATAACAAATTGAACTAATTATATCATTTGCTTAAAATAATTAATCAAAATATTATAAGATATAAATTTCTAGAAAATTAGTTAAGTGATTTTAAAAATATTTGAAGTTTTTAAATGAATTAGTATATTTATTATAAATTTTCTAAAATTTATTTTGGGCTAAAACCCCTAAAAAATTACATGATGGTGCCCGGGTTCGAACCCGGGACCTCATGTGTGTGGGGCAAGCGTCTTAACCAGTGAACCAGGGTTGTGGCCTTGGTATCACTTGGTTTTAATTCCTTAAAAGGTCATATAAATAGAACCCCAAAATATTTAGAACCCTAGAACGATTAGAACCAAATTGATCATCCATTCGTTGTTGTTAATCGAATTCAATTAATTTCGTGTGAAGCTTCTTCAGACACCCACGAATCAAAGGCCTTAATCAATTACAAGATTGGAGACTCGTAGAGTGGTGTTCGACTTGCTGCAAGTCGCGGCTAGTGGAGGGAATTAAATATGATGTTCGTGTTTGTTTCAGGTGTAATTGAGATCGTGTAAGTTCAATCAATTGGATTTTTATTAGTGTTTAATTGTCGAATGGTTTTATGTTTTAGAACAACGGTTACTCGTTTCATAGAGGTTCATAACTACAATTTAAAGGCGTTTAAGGCTCATCATAACGTTCGAATCGTGTTCACGAAGTGTTTGGAATGATTTGGTATAAAAAACGGGTGGTTTCGTGAGAAATTGGGGCTCGCCGACGCCGCGCCGGGCTTGGCCGGCTGGAAAAACGGGTAGGAAAGAAGAGGTGGGGGGGGGGTTGGTTTTGTTAAATTACACTTTGGTCCTTATGATTTGTTCTTTTGTTATTTCATGTTTAAACTTTAATTTTTAAGTTTTTAAAATAGCAAAACAACCCTTGTACTTAATTAAGTTTAAGGCTTAAACATTTTTAAGTTTAATAACTTTCATTTCATATCACCTTTATTGTTCTTATTATTATTATTCTTATTATTATTATTATTATTATTATATTATTATTATTATTACTTATTACAATTATGTTTAATTTCATAATTAAACTATTAATTTTCAATTTGAAGATTTAAAGGCATACAACTAAATAAGCATAAGTAAACCATAAGTTTCATAATTAACAACTTTGGCCCTTACAAGAATAAACGACGTTAACTTTTAATTAACGTAAAAATATAAGATGTTACAGTCACCGTCGTTACAATTTTGTCATATGCATCCAGTCTGTTAACTCTATCTAAATTCTTTGTTAAATAAGGGGTATATTGATCATTTTACATATATGTTTTATTTTTCAATGTTTACCTGATTTAATATATTTTCTTTAAGTGTATTGCTATTTTAGTACATATAGTTTGGTCATATTTTCCACTTCAGTCCATAAAGAATCACCAAACCATCACCACCACCCTATCACAAAACCACCAACACCACACCAGACCGCTCACTACCACACACACACCAGATCGCCGCCGCCACCACCATATAAACCCTAGAAATCAATAGTCAATATTGAATTTGTAACATACATGTTCAAAAATACATATCAAACCCTATTAACTTTTACAATACTCATTTTCAAGGGTTACATATGCGTTTTTTAAGGTTTATGTAACAAGTTCGAGATTAATGATTGATTTCTAGCATTTATATCATTATATGGTGGCGGCGATCTAATGGGTGTGGTGGTGCAGTGTGGTGGTGGGTGATATATGGTCTAGTGTGGTGTTTGTGGTTTTGTGATAGGGTGGTGGTGATGGTTTGGTGGTTCTTGTGACGAGGTGATGGTGTGGTGGTTTAGTGATGTGGTGGTGGTGTGGTGGTTTAGTGATGTGGTGTGGTGTGGTGTATCTATCATCGGGTAGTGGTAATCTGGTTTTCGTGAAGGTGGTGGTGTGGTGGTTATTTTTGAACTGAAGTGACAAACATGCACAAACCACATGGACTAAAGTGACAATGTATTTAAATGAGATAATTCACTCAGGTTTAAAGAAATTAAATAAAACATGTATGTTAAATGGCCAGTATACCCCTCTTTAACGAACAATTGTGGATGGAGTTAACAAACTTGATAAATATAACAAGATTTGTAAATGACATGGACCTAAATATGATAAAACAAACTATTAGATGAAAGTGATAATTTTCATCAAACCGGACGAAAATAACAATTTACTCCTTTTTTAATATTAAAGTTTCTTTCACAAGTTAAATCTAAAGAAAACATGAAGACGTGTTATGATCTTTTATGGGATGATATGATTAGAATATAAATTATAATATTGAACTAGTTTTTAACGTCTGATATATTTGTTATAGTTTTGAATATGAAATAATGTTTTCAACCCGATTAAAAGAAACATAATGGTATATTAGATTTGTATTGAATGTATCAAAAAGTTTATTTAAATAATCTAATTTTTCAGAAGGAGAAAAGATAATTTATACTCAAAAGATTTAAAATTTACCTTTTGTTATTTCAGATTCTAGAAGAGGTAACCGAGTAAGTGAGAATCACAAGATAATCTATGGAACTTTGTGACGTCGATGAGAAGGAGAAGCGCGATGAGTGGATTAGGGTTCATAGGGATAGTTCATATAGCGGGTGGAGATATCTAAACGTAATTTTATATTATGTCGTATGATATTGTATCGTATTATAGCTTGGGTATTTTCATAGGGGGGCGGGGGTGAAATTAAATTTTTTAGGAGGGGAAGGCGAACTCTTTATATAAAAAAGTTTACACTAACGAACTAAAAAATAACACTACTAACTAAAAAAAATAGGGGGCGGGGGCTCCTCCCGGCCCCTCCAATGCTTCGCCCCTGGTATTATGTCATGTTATGTCACATATATCATAATATATACAAAAAAACCAACTTGTGTTTTGTTTTCTAACAAAAGGCGTTTAACAATTTTACACGTGAAAACCAACATATTTTATATTTTTTCTTATACAAGTTGGCCAATATTAACCTTTAACCTATATTATACTAGGTTAGTCATCGTGTAATACTCGAATTGAATAAATAAAATATCAAATAATTATTAACAAAAATATATGCATTATAAAATTATGCTTGAATATAAAATATGATTATAGTTATGTATAAATAACTAAGTAAATAAACAATAATGAATTTTTTTAAACTTTTGTTTTATAAAAAAATATAATTTTTAAATATATTGTTTTAAGAAAAATGATTTTTTTTAAAAAAATTCATTTTATTCTATATTTTATAAAATTTTTGTTTTAAAAAAGTGTGTTTTAAATAAAAAATAGGTTTTTAATTCATTAAATTTTGCATTTTTTAATTTGAAAATGACATGAGTAATATTATTAGTATTTGATATTATTATTAATAATATAAAGAAATGAGAAAGTAAGTATAATGAATTTTACAACTATTTCACGCCTATTTTAGTTTTTTTTAGATAGATAAATATGCTAAAAACCATTAAATAAATGTATTAAAAATGTAAAATATATATACAAAATAAACACGAATAGTTATAGTATAATATTTTAATATAAAATATAATTAAAACTATATATACATAATAGTTCAAGAAATATAACAATCATACTATTTTTAACTCTTTTATATAAATAGTTTCATTTTTAAACATTCCTTTTATGACTTTTTGTAATTTTTTTTTGAAAAAATCTTGTTTTTTAAAATATCTGATTTGTAATTATTATGGTTGTTTTAATAAAACTGATTAAAATTATGTCATATGTTTATAAGTTTTTCAAAAACATAACAATTTAAAATATTTTGTTTAAAAATGTTTAGTGTTTTAAAAAATTTCATACTATATAAAACTAGTTATTTTTAATTTATATTTTAGTTAAAAGATGAAAAGATAGTTTGATTTAAAAATTTTTAGATAAGAGAGATAAATATAACAATTAATAAAATTTATTTTTAATAAAAGAAAAAAATTTGTATAAGTATTTAAATTACTATAATATCATTTTGGAGGAAAAATTGATGCATGTAAGTCTAGAAAAATAACAAGTGAAAAAAAAAATAACTTAAGAGAATGATAAATGATAAAAAAAACTTTGTTTTATCGGATGTTATAAATATAGATGTTAAAAAAGAAGTTGAATGAATAGTGATTAAAGAAATCAAGGCTGTTCATATTTCATCCACGGTAGAAATCAAGACCTAGGACATGTGTAGTGTTACGTGTATCTCATGTGTGCTTTCAAGATTTTGAGTTTTAAAAGGACACAGGTGAACCGCCGGACGGCGCATTCTTCATCTTCTTCCTCGCCTCAATCATTCGGGTTTCAAAGTTAGAGAGATGGCAACACTGATGGTGATGAAGAACTCAGATACCATGGCAGTGGCGGACTCAAGCGCCTATAACGATGGTGATGGCAAGGCTGAGTTCCGCCGCGGATATGGATCTGTAGATATTAACGTCATTATCATCGGATTCTAATTGGAGATGAGTTTTCATATTGTTTATTTTGGTTCAGAGTAGAAGTTTGCTATCATGTAATCATCATTTTTCATAAATTTATTGCAAATCCAGAAGTATAGTTTCATATCTAAATTGATTGATTGTTGCATCCAATGCATCTATATGTTCTTCCATAGAACATATATGAATATCACAAGTCCTTACTCCTTAGCCAAATGACATAACTATTCCTTGGATTTTGCTGTTTGGAATTTCTATCTTGGTAATTTCGATAAGGTTGAGAAATATGTATCTAGATCAGTGTTTAAATCAAACAGTAAGATTGGGTTGTTATCCTTTTTCTCTATTATAAAGTTTTGATTTGTTGGATTCAACTATGCTATTTATGTTGATGTAATGAGTATAGCTATCACTTTTTTTTAATCTTAGAAATGCAGATGCAATGAAAATCAAGTGTGTATTTGTAAATGACATCTTAATAATTAACTTTGTGTCATTTTTACTTTTTTACAACCATTGCAACTACTCTAAGTTTCAGTGTTATAACAGGAAGGACGTAAGAATTGTGTAACTAAGAGATGTTAAACGAGCAAGAATTGGTCAATTACTACAACCAGGTGCTAATTGATTTGGGTCTTGAAGCTACCATCCATATAAAACTAGGGTTACATAGTTATTACTATCAATATTTACATATGATCAATCATAAATTCATAATCATTTATTGTGCAAGATGCAGATTGTAGAGGACATCAATGGTCAGAGGATACCATTAATAATTCCAATGATTGCCAGGTGAATTATGATAATACTTTGTTGGTATGAATTCACTCGGTGCTTTACTGTCATCTGTAGGCATTGGCCGCGATCAATTTTAGGCTAACATACCATCATCATCAATTGCTGACATGGATACTGTTAATGAATCCAATGTTAATCAGGTGAAGAGCGATAATACTTATGTTGTTATCGATAATAATTGCAATAAAATGTGACTTGTTGAAAGTGCAAAGTATGCTAACAATGATTATAACTCACACTTGGTTGAAGCTATGACCGAGCTGCGCCAGCAAGTGTTGATCATGCGAATTACAGTATTTATGCGGTTATAGTGGGTATGAAAACTAAGGGAACCGAAAAAGTAAATGAATTGATTGATCCGATGAACATTTGGAGATTTGGAGCTTTACATGTTCAATTGTAAAAGAATACATGCATGAAGATGTTTTGTGTTCTTTGTATGGGAATGATATGATTATATTGAAAATAAATGATTATTTTAAATTGGTGTTTAACATATAATGTTAAATGGATTTCAAGTTTTATGAAAATGAAATTATGTTCCTTTTCAATGCAATCAAGAAAAACATAATGGTATACTGGATTTGTTTTAATTGTATTAGAAAGTTTGTCGCAATAATCTAAATTTTTTAAAGGAGAAAATATAATTTAGATTTAACTTTAGAAAGTTATCTTTGTATTAGTCCAAATCCTAGAAGAAGTAACTGAATAAGTAAGAATGTAACACAATCACAAGAGAATCTCTGGAACTTCACAGCGTCGATGTGAAAGAGAAGAGCAATGAATGGATCGGGGTTCATAGGAACAGTTCGTATGTATAGACCGTCAGTGTGCGGAGATTTTTAAACGTATATTTTATATTATGTCGTATGATATTGTATCATATTTTATATTAGAGACGATCATATGAACAGGTTGATTTACTCATAGAGACATTTAATCTAAACTTGCATTCCACCTCTAGCAGTTAGGCAGATATTTATATTTGAAGATGAACTAATCATAAATATGAAATATACATATGCAAACATTTCACAACAGAACACATATATATTCATAATTTAGATCACTTACCCTTTGCATGTACACCCACCATTGACAAAATAATGGAATCCTGAAGCATCCCTGATATGAATCTCCCTCTTGGTAACAATAGAAACATACTTAAAGAAACTATGACAATCCCCACAAAGAAGAATATTTTTCATAACGCGAATCGGAGTTTGACCTTTAGTCATCAAAAGTCCATAAGTAACAGCTAAATTTGCACTATGGTAGTACAAAAAATCCTTCTTTTGATGTTCCTCAACTTCATGAAGCACAAAACTAGTATCAGGAACATAACCGATTTTCAAACATTCCAAAACTAATATATCTAGGTCTCTTGCATAAAACGAATGAACCTTGTTATCATGAATTATCCGACTTTTTCCGCGACGTTTTAAAAAAAAACATTTTCTCTCGTTTCTTCACGCGTCGTTTCAGAACAATGCCATCTTCGAGATGCAGAATATAAGTTAGATACAAGTATGTATGTAGACAAGTCATATGGCTTCTTAGCAAGAATTTCTTTTGCAGCCCATTTGCCAATAACTAAATTCATATGAACTCTACAACTATCAAGTAAAGCTCTCTATACAAAAGGGTCCGGCTCATATGACATTTTCTTGATAATGTTCTCACCCTCTTCAAGTAATCCCCATTTGCCAAAAACACTGACCAACAATGCATAATTAACTGAATCCGGTTCAATGTTGTAAGTGGTCTTCATCGAGTTGAAAAATGTATGACAATCACCACATTTGAGGTGGTGTGTGTTAATTTAATGTGAATTGGTTAATATTTAATAATATCATTTGCCTAGTATGCTTTAGTCAACAACTGACCGAATGTGACAGAGGTAAACGTGGTCAAATGAACGGAGCGAATAGCCTGCATGAAGTTTGGAGATCATGGAAAAATTTGTAATGTGGGTTTCTTTAGTTTTTTTATTTCCTTTCTTTATAAGCAATTAGCAGTAGTTATTTTAAGAGTTTAAAAGAGAGAGTGTATCTTCGGTTTATTTTCATTTTCAATCGTCCCAAAACTAGCGATTGTTTTCTATTCTCATCTCTGATTTGCCAACATTTGGTATCAGAGCTTTGTTTGCTCAATTTATTCATGCCAAAATACCCTCGATTCGAACCAATGTCGACCGAAGCTACCACATCATATCCCCCGAAAGAAAACTGTTCTGTTTCCCTTCAGATCCCGACCTTGACGGCGACAAACTACACCACTTGGTCTGTTACGATGGAGGCGATAATGGATGCTCAAAGTTTATGGGAATCCATTGAAACACCGATTGGAGTAACCGTGGATAAGAAGAAGAGCAAGACGACTCGGGCTTTTCCCTTTCAAGCAATACGGGAGGATGTGCTATTACAAGTGGCGAAGAAGAAGACGACAAAGGAGGTTTGGGAATCCTTAAAGGTGAGGTATTTGGGAGCCGATAAGGTTCAAAAGGCTCGATTGGCTACCCTTAAGAAGGAGTTTGAGGCTCTTCGTATGAAAGACAGGGAACCAATGGATGGGTATATGGGAAAATTATCCGGAATGATATCAAAATTCAGTAGTCTGGGAGCAACACCAGAAGATAGTGTTTTAGTTCGAAAGCTTTTCAACACGGTTCCGGATAGTATTTGCAGTTGATTGCTTCCATAGAGCAAACTGCGGATGTGGAGACCATGGCATTTGAGGAGGCTATTGGTCGCATGAAAGCCTACGAAGATCGCTTGAAGCTCCGGCAAAGAAAATCAGCTGGTGAGAACACTTTGTTATTCACCAAGACTGATAGGCATTGAAGTTTGAAGGGTCCGGGAGAATAAATGCAACTCGAGGTCATGGGTCGAATGGTGAAAGAGGAGGTAGATTTGGTTCTAGAGGCGGTCATGGGACGAGTCGTGGAAGAGGTGGTCGCTGGGGTGGCGGATCATCTCAAGAAACATGAAACTCATATCGAAAGCCATGAGGTAAAAGACATGTAAAGTGCTTCAACTGTGAGCAATTTTGGCACTATGCCTCGGAATGCAAAAGCGGGAAAGAAAAGATTGAAGAAACCAACCTTACCCAAAAACAAGAACAAGAAGTCACCTTACACTGAGTGTGTGCGGAGAAGAAACACCAACCATGGTGTTAAATGAAGAAAAGGTTTTTCCATGGCAATTCGAAAGCCAAAGTGATGGTAACTGAGATATTTGGTAATTGGATAATAGGGCGAGTAAGCCCATGACGGGGTTGAAAGATTTGTTTGCTGAATTAGACGAAAGTATGATAGGTCAGGTGCGTTTTGGTGATGGATCCAAGGTCCAAATTAAGGGTAAAGAGACGATGATTTTCGAATGCAAGAATCATGATCAGTTGGTGCTTCCTGATGTTACTTTATCCCAACACTCACGAATAACATCTTGAGCCTTGGTCAGATGACAGAAGAAGGCTATGATGTTAGAATGTACCATGAGTTCTTAAGAATGTATGATGGCTGGGGGAGGCTTATCATGACGGTTCAAAGGTTAGTGAATCGATTATCAAAATTGACTTAAAAGTGGTAAAGGCTAGTAGGAGAAGGTAAAGATGGCCGGGGGAACTCGTTCATGCTGATCTTTGTGGTCCAATTACACTGGAAACAGTAGGAGGTAACCAGTATTTCTTATTGATTTTAGATGATTATAGTCGATATACGTGGGTTTATTTGTTAAAGTCAAAGGACCAAGCTTTTGCCATGTTCAAGAATTTTAAGATGAAGGTTGAAAAAGAAAGGTCGGAGAAGGTAAAGATGTTACGAACCGATCGCGGCGGAGAATTTAATTCTCACCAATTCATCGACTATTGCCAACAGGAAGGTATCAAATGTCAATTAACGGCTCCCTACACACCACAACAAAATGGTGTTGTGGAGCGCCGAAATAGAACGGTGCTCGGGATGACACGATCGCTATTAAAGACAATGAACGTCCCAGATTTCTTGTGGGGGGAGGCTGTTCGGCACTAGGTGTATTTACTCAACAGAATTGAGACGAAGGCAGTGAAAGAAATGACTCCACATGAAGCTTGGAAAGGCAACAATCCAATACTCCACCACTAAAAGGTGTTTGGCTGTGTTGCGTATGTGAAAAATATGTCGAACAATGTCATAAAATTGAACGATCGAAGTACTACTATGGTGTATTTGGGGGCTGAAGAAGGAACTAAAGGCTACTGATTGATGAATCCCAGTTGAAACACTGTGGTGGTAGCTTGTCATGTGGTTTTCAATGAAAGTAAACAATGGGCTTGGAATGAGGCCAACATAATGAGCCTAATAATAATATATCACCCGTTGGTCTAATGTGCAGGTCAAAGATAATTGGGCCAGTCAAAATCAATTAAACAACAACTGGGAAGGGAGTTCTATGGCAACACCGTTCCACGAAGAATCGTACACACCGAATGGTTCTTTACAAAATCAGATTGATCCGGGCAACATATCTAGTTCGATATCAAGCAATTCTCAAAGCACGAGCAACAATGGACTGAGCATCAATTCAGATTATGACCACACACCACCGCGTGGTTTCCATTCCTTAGAAGAATTGTATCAAAGAACCGAACCGACTGAAATTGAAGAACTGTTGTTGGTCGATGATCAATCAATCACATATGAAGAAGCCATCAATGATGAAGACCAGAAGAAAGCTATGAGAGTAGAATTGGATTCAATTGAAAGGAATCAAACTTGGACTTTGACTCTATTGCCACCGGGTTATAAGGCAATAGGATTAAAGTGGGTATTCAAATTGAAGAAAGATGCTAGTGGTAAGATTTCAATACACAAAGCCAGATTGGTTGCTAGAGGTTTTATGCAACAAAAAGGTGTCGACTTTGAAGAGGCGTTCGCTCCCGTCGCACGTTTAGAAACAATCATACTACTTTTAGCTTTGGAAGCAAAGGGGAATTGGCTTGTGCATCACCTCGATGTCAAGTCAGCTTTCCTAAATGTCAAACTTAAAGAAGAGGTCATGTAAAGCAACCTGATGGATTCATTGTCAAAGGTAAAGAAGAAATGGTGTGACGGTTGAACAAAGCGCTTTACGGGCTAAGGCAGGCTCCTAGAGCCTGGAACATACGGCTGGATATGGCACTCAAAGACCTTGGATTCAGCAGATGTGTGCACGAGCAGGCCATTTACAAGGTACATGATTCGAATTCAATTATGATTGTTGGTGTCTATGTGGATGATCTTATAGTTACCGGGTCAAGTGAAATGGGAATTCAAGAATTCAAAAGGAAAATGAACTTGATTTTTGAAATGAAAGATCTAGGCATGTTGTCATACTACTTGGGTATAGAAGTGGATCAAACCAAAGATGGATTTATTGTAAAATAGGAAGGGTATGCGAAGAAAATACTCAAGATGATAGGAATGATGAATTGTAATGCAACACTTTGCCCCATGGAACATAAGTTGCAGTTGACAAAAGATAAAGATGGAAATCCAATGAACCCAACCGAATATAGACGGACCATTGGTAGTCTTCGATACCTCATTCACACTTGACCTGATCTGAGTTATCAAATCAGAGTTGTAAGCAAGTTTATGCAGTCTCCAAAAGAGTCATTATGTAGCAGTGAAACAAATATTGAGGTACCTCAAGGTTACAGCCGAGTTTGGTTTGAGGTACCATAAGGGAGGAGATGGAAGGCTGGTCGGTTACAGTGACAGTAGTTACGGGATACTGAGGATCGGAGAGGTACCACGGGTGTTGCGTTCTATTATTCAAACAACTTGATAACATGGGTCTCATAAAAGCAGCAAACAGTGGCACTTAGCTCATGTGAAGCCGAGTATATGGCTGCAAACCCAGCGGCTTGTCAAGCGTTGTGGCTAAGACAGTTGATTAGTGAGTTGACGAGAAAACCAGCTCAGAAAGTGAAGTTACTAGTTGACAACGAGCCTGCAATCACCCTTATAAAAATCCCGTGTTTCACCGGTGAAGCAAACACATAGATACAAAGTATCACTTCATTCGGGAGTGTGTGGAACGAGATAAGATACTTGTAGAACATGTGAGCGGGAAGCTACAGAAGACAGACTTATTAACTGACGAATGTGATTGAGGGGAAGAATGTTAATTTAATGTGACTTGGTTAATATTTAATAATATCATTTGACTAGTATGCTTTATTCAACAACTGACCGAATGTGATTGAGGTAAACATGGTCAAATGAACGGAGCAAATAGCCCACATGAAGTGTGAGATCATGGAAAAATGTGCAATGTGGGTTTCTTTAGTTTGTTTATTTTCTTTATTTATAAGCAATTAGCAGTAGTTATTTTAAAAGTTTAAAAGAGAGAGTGCATCTTCAGTTCATTTTCATTGTTTTTGTAATCGTTATTTCCGGTTTCAATAGAAGTCAGAAAATCATCCCAAAACTAGCGATTGTTTTCTATTCTCATCTCTGATTTGCCAACAGTGTGCACGCATGCTGAGGTTATCAAGAGGGTAGTGATAGAATCTGGATATATGTTTTTTGTTTTCATGTTTTCCCATAGATCCAAGGCTTTATCCCCTTGCTTGTGAAAAAATATAACCGCCCATCAAACTGTTCCAAGAAGCAACAGCATGTTGTTTCATGTTATCGAAAACCTTAACAGCAGTAGTCATGTTGCCACACTTGTTATACATTCCAATCAACACATTTCCTACTTTTATATCATAGAGCAAATCCAGTTTCAAAGCACCAGAATGAATTTGTTCACCAATGCTGTCAAACCCTAGTGTCGCGCAGATACCAAGGACTGTAGTTGATACGATTTCATCGCTGACCATATGTTGTTCAGCTTGACCTTCAAAGAATACAGAAAGTGCCTCGTATGAAAGCACATTTCTAGCATACCCACAAATCATCGTTGTCCACATGCTTAAACTATTTTGGGTTAACGATTTGCAGCGGAACCTTTCTTCTGCATCGGTCATCCTTCCACACTTTGTGCACATATCAAGCAACGCAGATTCTATACGGTAATTTGACCCAAAACATACACTTTAGAACAAACCCATGTATCTGTTCGCTGGTATTTTTATCCGCAAGCAACCCACAAGCGTTGATGACAATAGCCAACGAGAAATCATCTAACTCTACGCCTTCTGTCACCATCCTGCAAAGCATACACAAAGCTCTAAACGGAACACCATTTTGGTAAAACCCTTGTAGAAGAGCATTATAAGAGATGCAGCTGCCATTTCAAGACGTCCTGATTCCATATAAACTGATATAATTGTGTCCATGTTATTACGTCTTTAACAGGCACTGTGTCAAACAAACGCACCACATCCTTTATGCTCCCCCACTTGCGGTAGAATCTAATTAGTGCATTACAAACACTCACGTTGTTTCCTAACTTAATTTTGAGCACGTGCCATTCCAATGCTTTATCGTACTCGTATTCCTTTACCAAAGCCAATGTCGCTGTATTCCAAGATGAAATATCTCTCTGAGGCATTTCATCTAACACTTAAGCGCATAATCTAAACAACCACGTTTACTATAAAACCCCATGAAAGCATTTGAAACATAAGTATTATCTATACACCCCATTTTGATAGCTAAACAATGAACTTGAAAACCCAATTCAAGATCAAGAATCCGTCCACAAGCAGTCAATATCACATCTGGATCTTTAACACAATCAAACTACTTTTACGCATGACCCACAAGACCCAATTTGAAATACACCACAATAAGTGCATTAAAAAGGTACGAGGCGTTCTCTTGAAGCTTGAGAATTGAAGCATGAACAGCCTTTGCGAGTTCATTGTCGCCATTTTGAAGCAGATTGCTGTAGTCTTTGGTGGGTTTTAATAAAAGATTTTTGTTGAGTTTGGATTAGTTATCTTTATTTATATAATTACATTAAAAATTACTATATTTTTATTATTATTTTTAGTTAAATAATATTTTTATTTATTTATTATTTCTTTTATTATCCACTCATAACAACTTTCAATAATATTAAAAAATTCATAAGGGTCGAACAATGATTTTTTAAACATATAATCAACAATAATTTTTTAAACATATTAATCAACAATAATTTTTTTTCTTTTCTTCACTCAAAACACTCAAAACCATTTCGTATAATATACCAAAGACACTTACATATTTTTACAATTTCACTATGAATGCTCTTAGGGAGAGAAGAAGGGCATGTTTGATACTGGTTATTTTGGTTGAAAAAGATTTTTTTTACAAAAAGTACTTGTTAATTTATTAATTTTCAAGATAAGTTTAAAAAAATACTTGTATTAGTTTACAAACTAAAAGGTTATAAAATTACCTTAAAAGACATAATTTAAAAATTAAAAAGTTAATAAGAGGTAGTAGAGTTGAGTTTGATGGCCAAATTTTAAACTCACAAACCATCACTTATGTTTAATAACTAGTTGGCGTTACCGCATGTTGGGCCGGAGACAGAAACGTAGTTGAATAGATTTATTAAAAGATTTTAAGAGTAAAGAAATGAAAAATATACTTGTAGCATCTAATTTTTTTAGTACGTATTGCAATACGTATGTAAAACATATTTAGTTAGTAGCACTTCAATTGAAATTTTTGGAATCTTTTTATACTGTTTATACAAATCTCGTGACTTATGTAAAACTTACATAGTAAAATGAGAACAAATATTTTTTATTAATAGTATAATAAAATATATATACTTATGCACATATATAAATTTTTAGCCCAGTAGTGTAAATTTTTTACTCGATAATGTAGTTTTTTATATAAAACTCGAGTTTGCCCCCTAAACAAAATTAATCTCGCTCCCGCCTCCTTAGAAGAGTGTTCAAGCTTCGCCACTGATTATGCAACAAATGTAACAAAACAAATACTACATATAATAATAAATTAATAATAGGAAGATGTGTTTGAAATTTAAAAATATATATATGTGATGGGTGAATCATGAGAGAATTAAGTGGTTAAAGGGCAAAATAAAGAATAAAATGATGCTTACGGACTTCAAACTCATAAAACTTAATTTATTTTGACTTTCACATCTTGAGTTCTTGACCGATTATCTTCTCTGTTACTCGACATGATCGTTTACTATGTTCTTTTTCTTTCTCCTGACGATTACCGTTAGCGTGTTGCCGTAGGCGGTTATTGTCATCTACTTGTCCGCCGTAACCATAAGCGTAATACTCCTGCCGTTAAGTGGCTTTTTGTAGTTATATAATTTTAGTTATTGTTTTGAAAGAAAATTTTAACGTGTTTGTTATACTATTTTTTTGTTAATTGTTAAATTACTAATTAGTTGTTGTCTTAAGTAACCAGCTTAACAATTTAACAATAAAACAGATCAGCTCTAATAGTTTTACGATTTAAACAAAAAAAAACACACATTCACATATTTAATGTAGTTCATTTATTCATTATTCATAAGTTTCTAGTTTATTATAATTGAAAAACTATCAAAAAACTTTCTGATACAACCTATCATAGTGCATCAACATGTTCCTTTAACTTTTATTCTTACTTTCTAAACATTTTGTTTTAAAATACTCAAAATCCCCTCAAACTTTTTCTCATTTTCTTCAACTCCTTAAGCTTTGCTGCAATGCTACCTACCTCATCTTGTTGATGTTGGCTTTTTGAATCGGCATACCTCTTTACATCTAAGGTGCCTTCCGACTCGAACAAAAGTGTCACAAGTGCAAGTATCTTTTCGTGCAAAAAGCCAACATTCATGCCTAAAATCTCCATTGATTTCAGGGATTTATCCCATCCTTCAAACTCTTCCTTCATCGTGGTGAGCTGGCATGTTTTGACCTGAGTTGTAATTCTTACAATTTCGCCAATCATACCCACCACACACTAGTCATACAATTAAGCCTTCCAGAAGACCATCATGAAGGTATTGTTTCTTGTGTATGCAAAGCTTGTAGTAACCCATTCTAACATTGTTGGGTAGCTCACCGGCAATGCTGAGGCCATCGAATAGAATCCGGAAGCCTTCAAAGGATTTGACCTCATGGAAGGGAAGATAAAGTGTGGATGAACTAGAGCATGCTAGTGCTTATGAGCCACCCTCTTCGATATCGTTTCCTTGATGTTCAATAAGGTTGTCGGCAGGGGGAATAGATCGGGACAACAGATGGACTTTCGAGGTTTTTTAACCCCTTTTCGCGCCATAGTTGAAGAAAGAGACTCCAGTTGCTTGTTTTTCTTGTTTCTAGCAGAAGCTGCAACTATTTTCCCATCATTTGGTTCTCTAATATAAATACAAAATGGTGACTAAAACCAAATAACACAAGATTCAAAACATGTGATACCAAATTCAAAAGACCAATACGCACATCACCAACTACCTCATTTGAATCACTGTCCCTATATATGTAAACCTACAAAAGTAAAAATATGTGAGATCATCAGGCACGCGTGTTCCGTTTATTTAGGGGTTTAAATCCGTTGACAATGGCCTTAAAAAGGCATACTATAAGTATGTCACCTTGAACTTCGTAGCCTCGACTAAATGGAAGAGCAAAACATCCCCTTCCTTCAAGTTATGCGAAACTGCAAAGTTTTTCCACCCTGCACTGATTCCACACTTGTACGAGATATACTTCACTTCACATTTCTTCCCCTCTTTGTCTTCGAGTACAATTGGTAAAACTTCTTGAGGTAGAAATGACTTGCAGAATTCAAGGGGAAGGCCCTATAAACGAAACAGGTGAGAAGGGTGTAACAATTTAGTTTTTGTGGTGTTTTTATAAATAAAGATTTATTACAAGCTAGCAGTTGAAGAAAGAGGCATTACAAACCAGAAACCACACTTGACTTGAGATCTAGACATCATCTTTATACAACTAGGAAACTCACTTCCAAGACTACGCTGAACCTCCATGGCTCGATTCATGGCAGGTGAATTTTGATGTAAAGTTTCGAAGCTTTTAGTTGCAGACTTTTGTTTCTGCAACCTGTATGCAAAACAGGTATAACCATCATTTTTAGGCTTTTGTACAACAAGAAAACACTACAAAGTAAGACTCACCTCAAACGCAATCCTGATGGATCACTTGCTACCTGCTGATGCAATGATAACTGTAAATTCAAATGCTATGAGGAAGAAATGATAGAAAGATATGGAGAAGAGTGATGAATGGATTGGGATTCACAGGGACAGTCTATATATAGACCGTCAACGGACGGTGATATCTAAACATTTATTTTATATTGTTTCGTATAATATTATATCGTATTACATCATATTACGTTATGTGATACAATATCATTTCATAACAAATATCATAGAAAAAACATGTGTTTTGTTTTTCTCACAAAAGTTCTTTAGTAAGTTTTTACACATAAAAACCAATAAAAGTTTTGTTTTTTTTCTTATAAAAAATGTTCGGTATTTTTTAGATATAAAGTATCTTCACACTTTAAATCTAAAAAGAAAAACGTGAAGATGTGTTATATTTTTTTATAGGATGATGTGGTTAGAAATTAAATTATAATATTAACATAGTTTTTAACATACGATGATCAGTATATTTTTATATTTATGAATATGAAATAATGTTTTCAATCCATTAAAAAAACATAATGTTATATTGGATTTTTTTTGAATGTATTAAAAAGTTTGTTTGAATAATTTAAATTTTTAAAAGGAGAAAAAATAACACACAAAAGATTTAAAATTTTAAAAATTAAAGTCCAGATTTTAGAAGAGGTAACTAAGTAAATAAGGATATATGATCATCACAGAATAATCTATAAAACCTTGCGGCATTGATGAGAATAAGAAGAGCGATGAATGATTATACACTTAGCGAATATATTATTTTGTATAATATTCCATCGTATTATGCCATAACGAATATCATAAAAAACCAACAGGTTTTTTGTTTTCTTCAAAAAAATAGTTTGATAATTTTTTTACAAATAAAAACTGACATAATTAATGTTTTTTCTCATAAAAGTTGGTCAATATTAATGTATCTTTACACGATAAATTTAAGGAAAACATAATGGTATAGTGGATTTGTTTTGCATTTATTAGAAAGTTTGTTTCAATAATCTAAATTTTTTAAGGAGAAAATATAACTTTACATTCAAAAGATTTAAAGATTTATCTTCCTATTAGTCCAAATTATAAAAAAGGTAATTGAGTAACTAAGAATATGACACAATCACAAGAGAATTTATAAAACTTCACGCTATTAATGTGAAAAAGAAAAACAATGAATAGATTAGGGTTCATATCAACAGTTGTTATATATAGACCTTCAACGTGCATAGATATCTAATGTATATTTTATATTATGTCATATGATATTGTATAATATTTTATATCATAGTTGATGATATAAACGAGATGGGTGTCTAATGTTTTTTTTATATTATGCGTATGGTATTGTATCATATTTTATATCAGATGTGATGATATGAACGGGTTGAGTGACTCGTCTCACACAGTTTAATCATACACTCACATATAAAATTTTGTCCACTATGCAAGTAGAAAAAACGAGATCCAAGTTGGATCAATCAATCGCACTAACCTCCTATATTCAGATTGTTCTTTTACCTCCCCCACCTTGTATGGCAAGTTATTTTGATTGATTTTTAAAATTGGTTTAGATCTAGTGATAGATAAATGATAGTGGGATAAAATTATTATAATTTTAATGGACTCTAATGTTTGTTAGGCTTAAAATATCTAAAATATTAATTAGTTGTTAATAGCCTAACAAGTTTAAGTGTTTAATAAAATGCGCAGAAGCTTTTTTTTAAATAAACTTTCTAAAAAAATTTGGGCCCCTATGAAGATTTGGGACCAGAGCAATCACCCAAGCCGCCCTCCTTCAAGACTGGCCTTAGGGCCTCCTTATAAGCAAGAATTTCTTTTGTGGTGCTTTTGCCAATAACAAAATTCATATGAAGTCTACAATTATCAAGTAAATCTCTCCATAAAAAAGGGTTCGACTTATATGATATTTTCTTAATAATATTCCCAGCCTCTTCAAGTAAACCCTATTTTCCATGAACACTAACCAATGACGTGTAATGATTTGAATTCGGTTTAATGTTGTAAGTGACTTTCATCAAATTGAAATATGTAAAACACTCGTCAACCATATTTGAGGTGGTGTGCATGTATGCTAAGGTTATTAAGAGGGTAGTGATAGAATTAGGATATATGTTATTCGTTTTCATATTTTTCTAGAGATCAAAGGCTTTATCCCCTTGTTTGTGAAAGATATAACCACCAATCAAAGGTGTTGTTTCATGTTATCAACAACATTAATGGTTTTACGGTTTGAACCAAAAAAGAGTACACATTTTTAACTTTATGGTATAGCCTATAAAAAAGCATCAACCTCTTCCTTTAACTTCTATTCATAGTTCTTAACTTTGTGTTCTAGGACACCCAAAACCCCCCTTAAGCTTTTTCTCACTTTGTTCCATGTCACCCCTCAATTTCCACAAACGGGGTAATATCGTTAGACGCGTGACATACCAGGATCTTAACCATTAGTTACACTAAACGACCCAACATTCACAAAACATAATTTCCAAATTATATAAAGTTTCTTAAAATCAGAATTAAACACGAAATATGAACATAAGTGCGGAAGCGTATAAACCATAATTTAAAGAGCGCAAACACGCGCAAACCAAATAAATATAATTTATAAAAAAATGTAGATTGTTCATTTCACTATAAGATGATGAATGCAATACGAGATGTTCCTATTCGTGCACACCTTAAGAACCTGAAAGAATCATGCTAAAGTGTCAACACAAGATTGGTGAGTTCACAGGTTTATTGGAAAACAGTAAGGAAACAGTAATAAAATTCAGATTAAGTAATCAAAGCATATAAGTAGGTAGCTAGCCTACAACAAACCACTATGTGTATGAATTTCACGACCGAGCTGACAGTAATAATATAATGAATGCCCGGGCTGTGGATACCAGACCACAACACTATAAAACAGGCTAACCATTCACCTGTTTGACCTCCAATCAAACTAGCGCGACTAGCCCGAGTGGGGTTTGTCAAACCCAGTAGATCTACTAACAATTACCTTGCTAATACTATATTAACGGTCCGAACGAGGCGTAGTGGTATCACAATAGTAAACATGTATATGCAATATTACCAATCTAAGAATTGTATAGTTTATGAAAAACAACATGTTTCTCTCCCCCGAAAAGAAAGTATGATATAAAAGTGGGGCTGAGAACTCACCTTAAATGCATAGCAAAAAAGTAATGCAGAGAACATGTAATTAGGTTTTCGAATAAACTAAATTTCAGTTAATTGAATCGATAATATTAATATTAACTACGAACATATAAATCGTACGGTTTCGCGTTTCACGTCTCGGTTATGGTGTCGGTTATCGATATTTCCCCTTTCCCCAAACAAGTATAACCATACACAAGCTCACACAAACATGAAATTCAATTATTCATGCACACACCGGAACATACATAAAGTATTGTTTATATATCTTTAATTATAAGAGTTTTTTTAATAATAAAAATTCATACGTCATACATTTATTATAAATTCTCTAGATAGAAATCTATACACTCACTATATACATATATATTTACATTTACATGTATCATCAATACTCACACCTACATATATATATTTTATCACACATACTATGTATTACACATTACAATATTTATAATATAAAACATGTAGGTTGCAAAATACACATGATGTACAACCAAACAACACAACCATGATCACATATGCACTGTAGCCATGCCTACTATATATCATAGATAAAATATATACATGAACACATAGCATATTACACATAACCAATAACATCTCATATACTATACAATATATATACACCTATGTACTCAAATAGAGATTGCAAGATAAAGCCATCTTTAATTAAATCCACTGCAATTCCACTCCCAAAAACATGCATCGATACACACATATTTAATTAATTCATGGAACCACTTATGGTGTCACATACACATTCATGCAAAGAATACATACATTCATATATCCATCGCAGCACTTACATTCAAATAAAACACACACATACAAACATTACAGAATATATATACAAAGAGAACACACACATACAAACATTACAGAATATATATACGAAGAGAACACACACATACAAACACGGCTGAAAACACACACAACCATCTGAAAACCTGGACACGCTCCGAAACCGCATCCACAAGAACCGAAACCGTATGAGATTGAACAAAATCAAGAAAACAAAAGAAACGTATCGAATGAAACGCAGGGCTGTTACGATTGATCAGTTGCAAGAGGAAGGGTCGTCAAAGGTGCACGATCGACAAGAGGGCACAACGAGTAACAAGGAAATCACCATGTACGTGATGTGATGATCTGAAGGCTGTCGGGGCTATGCGATGAGAATAGTTGCACCATTTCACGACAGAAGTGAATTATTTAGATGGTGTTTAGGGTTTCGAAGTGGGGTGCTCGGTGGTTATTTAATGGATGAGCTTTCTTACAATTTTACACTATTGCCCCTTCCATTTATTTGTTTTGATTTAATTTAGTTAATTTTGTTAAATTGAATTAACTAATAACAATAGTTCCATTTTTCCTTAAATTAAAGAATTATAGAATTGCGATGAGAGGTTAGATAATGGAAACAAGGGTAACCTGAAAAACTCGGGTTGTCACATCATCCTCTTGTTGAAGACATTTTCGTCGTGAAAATTTCAAGCACAAGGGTTAACGAACGACCGATGAATGAGCTAGTCAGCCATCTAGCATATAACAAGATAAGGTTTATGAGGAATTTTGAAACAAATCGAAAACAAAGAGTCATAAGAACAAAGAGACATAAGGTCTCGCGAGGGTTGCGACATCCCTTTATTGAAGGAAATTTTGTCTTGAAATTTAAGAAAATGGTATCTTGATAATGATACCTTAGGAAGTAAATGCTCGATCCTTGAATAGTTGCGGGTATTCCTTCTTCATTTGATCCTCGCGTTCCCAGGTAAACTCTGGTCCACGCTTTGAATTCCACCTAACGTGCACAATAGGAATCTTGCTACACTTTAGGGTTTTGACTTCTCGATCCATAATCTCAACTGGTTCCTTAATGAAATGGAGCTGTTTATCAATTTCCAATTCCTCCAATGGAATGATGAGCGATTCGTTAGATAGACACCTCCTTAGATTGGACACATGAAACACGTTGTGTATTCCACTGAGCTTTTCTGGTAAATTCAGCTGATAGGCTACTAGACCAACCTGTTTGATAATCTCAAATGGTCGAACTTACCTAGGGTTCAGTTTTTCATGCTTTCCAAAGCATATCACTTCTTTTCAGGGTGAGACTTTTAGAGTACTTTGTCACCGGTCAGAAATTCTAATGGTTTACGACGTTTATCTGCATAACTCTTTTGTCGATCACATGTTGCTGCCATACAATTACGAATTTGCACAATCTTCTCAGTCGTCTCATGCACAAGCTCATGACCTTTAAGTTGGCTTTCTCCCACTTCTGCCCAATAGAAGGTGATCAACACCTACATCCATACAATGTCTCAAATGGTGCGGCTTTGATTGAGGTGTGATAATTGTTCTTGTAGGAGAACTCAACCAACTGTAAATGAGTTTCCTAATTGCTACCAAAATTAATCACACATGGACGCAATATATCTTCCGGTGTCTAAATCGTACCTTGACTCTTACCATAGGTTTGTGGATGATACGCAATGCTCATGTCCAACCGTGTTTCCAATGATCGTTGTAAAGATCACCAAAAATGAGAAGTGAATCGAGCGTCACGATCAGATATGATAAATACCGGTACACCATGCTGGGAGACTATTTCTATTAAATAAATCTGTGTCAATTTATCCATCCGATCAGTCCCTCAGATTGGTAGAAAGTGAGCGGATTTTGTTAAGTGATCTACTATAACCCAAATGGTATCGCATCCGCTGGGAGTCCTAGGCAACTTTGTGACAAAGTCCATTGAGATCTGCTCCCATTTCCACAATGGAATTTCCGGTTGCTGAAGTAAACCGGATGGTCTCTTATATTCTACCTTAACTTTGGAGCAAGTTAAACATCTGGCTATATAGGTGGCAATCTCAGCTTCCATGTTTGGCCACCAATAATATTCCTTCAGATCTTGGTACATCTTGTCTGAGCCTGGATGAATTGAGTAACGTGACTTATGAGCTTCATCCATTACTAGCTCCCGTAAGTTAGCGTTCAGTGGTACCCAGATCTGTTCCATGAATAACGGATTCCATCAGTCTTGGTATCTAAATGTTTCTCCATGCCTCGCATGGATTCTGCTTTTAGATTCTCAACTTTCAAGGCTTCAGATTGGGCAGCCTTGATTTGTTCTGGCAAATCAAAGTGAATGGTTATTGTAATGCGCATACTCGATGAGGTTTAGGGGTCTCCTTTTAGCTAAAGGCGTCGGCTACCACATTAGCCTTACCCGGGTGATACTTGATGGCACAGTCGTTATCATTGAGTAGTTCTAACCATCGTCGTTGCCACATATTCAAATCCTTTTGATCATATATGTGCGCTGGAGGCTCTTGTGGTCTATATAGATCGTGCACTTGGTTCCATATAAGTAGTGCCTCCAGATCTTCAGAGCAAACACTACAGCTCCTAGTTCCAGATCATGCGTTGTGTAATTTTTCTCATGTACTTTGAGTTGTCTAGACGCATAAGCAATGACATTGTTGTGTTACATCAGTACATATCCCAAACCCTGGATGGATGCACAACAATAACAAACTCATCGGTTCTTTCTAGTAACGCTAGGATCGACACATTACAGAGTTTGTCTTTAAGTGTTTGAAATGTTGATTCCACTTGGCTTCCTATTTGTAGATGGTCCTCTTATGGGTTAGAGCAGTCAGAGGTTGTGCTAACTTTGAGAATCCCTCAATAAATCATCTATAATAACCTGCCAAACCAAGGAATTATCATACCTCAGTAGGCGTTTTCGATGCCAGCCAATCTTTGATTGCTTCAATCTTTGAAGGATGTGCATGTATACCTTTTTCGTTCACCACATGACCAAGAAACTACACTTCTCGCACCCAAAAGTCACATTTTGAGAACTTTGCATACAGTTATACATTCTTCAACAAATCCAAAATGATCCTCAAATGTTTCACACGATCTTCCTCATTCTTAGTATGTCATCAGTGAAGACAATGACAAACTTATCCAAATAATGTTTGCAAACACGGTTTATGAAGTCCATGAAAATAGCTGGGGCATTAGTCGGTCCAAAAGGCATTACTGCAAACTCATAGTGCCCATAACGAGTCCAGAATGACGTCTTTAGGATGTCTTCCTCCGGAACCTGTAACCGATGGTAATCTGATCTCAAATCAATCTTGGAATAGTAGCTTGACCCTAGCAATTGGTCAAACAGGTCATCAATGCGCGGGATATGGTAATAATTCTTTGTGGTAACCTTGTTCAATTCCCGATAGTCAATGCACACCCGAAAGGTTCCATCTTTCTTCTTCACAAATAACACAGGTGCTCCCCAAGGTGAAGAACTTGGGCGTATCAAGCCTTTGTCTAATAGTCCATTCCACTGTTTCAGACAATTCCCGAAGCTTGTTCAGTGCCAAACGAGCTCCTGGTGTAAACTTGATCCGGAACTCTACTTGCATGTGTAAAAGAAGGCTAGGCAAGTCCTCGGGAATGCCTCTAGAAAATGCATCAGAAAAATCTCTAACAATTGGAATTATCTTCAAGTCGCTTATCCTCGATGGTCTTTTTAGTAACTAGGACTAATATTGCCAAATGCCCTTTCCTCAGACACTTCTGAGCCTTGATGAAACAAATGATACCGACCATAGCACCGCCCTTATCTCCTTCCACCATGAGTATCTTATCATTAGGCAAAGATAGTCGGATAAGTTTCTCACGACAAATGATTTCGGCTTGCTTCCTAGACAACTAATTCATGCCAACAACGACATCAGCTACCGAGTATGATAGATTGAAGATCAATATCAAAACATACCCTGATAGACTTATCTTACAAACGCGGTATATATATGGGAACATCTTGTATCTTACCATCGGCTATCTGTACAGTATATTCGAGTCTAAGGTTATAGATGTAGTATCTAGTAACTTACCAAACTTATGAGAAATGAAACTCCTATCAGCACTAGAATCAGATAGCATAGAGGCAAAACAACCATTGACAGAAATTTACCGGTTACAGTAGAAGATTCATTACGAGCCTCACCTGAACCAATAACGAAGGCTCTACCCTTGACATCACCATTTCCATTACCATTGTCATTGCCATTGTGGTTGCAGCATCACTACCACCGCCATTGTTTTTCTTTAGCTTTGGGCAATTCCTCTTGAAGTGCCCAATTTGACCATATTTGTAACATCCCTTCTATGCTACTTGAGGTTGAGGAGACTTTCCCGGGATGTTCACGCGGCAGCTCTTAACGACATGGTATTTTTTCCGTAGGTCGTTATCAGATGTCCTCATTGCATAGCCCATGGCGATGATAGTTGCACTTGTTACTTATAGTGGAAATGCAGAGAATAGCAGTTGGGACACTTTGTTAACTGAACTTACATCAAACACAATCAACCAGTAAAATCCAATTTGAATCCCATCATCGGGGGACAAGCAAAACTAACTTACGTTCAAAGATAAATACCAAATGAAACGAATGTTGGAACATTTAAACGGCTAAGACTCTAAGTCTTAAGATTTACCCGATGAATAAAGAATACATGCGCATAGAGTATCACTACTCTAATGTAACTTTCATAAAGATTACGCGCATATCAAATAAATAATATTGTATGATAACTAGAATGCTAGGATGAGCAACATCTTATAAGGACTGGGATTATTGTCATAATACAAATCCCATTAAGGTTCTAGATGGATGAAAATTTTATATGAATGGAGATGAAAGATTGCTTCCATATCCTTAGTGAAGTTTTATACGGGTTGAGACTATCGTGTCCCCAAAGTATAGAAATGAAAATTTATACTGACTATGATTGTTATCATCTGACAGGATTCGCAAGACTTCTCATGCATGATAAATTACAATTACGTGTGCACCCGTGATGGTAATTTGCTTTGCATGTTCACCCCTGGTTCCTTCTATCCAAGCTAACATACCTTATCAAGTACAGGGTGTTATCAATGATAAAGGTATAAAATATAGTTATTTACCAAGGGTCGATTAATAAAAGTTGTTCGAAAGAACCGACTGAGGAAATATTCACTTGGGCAAGGAATTGTCAATGCGCTCGGGTCAAATGGGTAAATAACATTTGTAAACTTTGATAAGTTGTCTCGTAATGTGTATGGTAGCCGCCAGTATAGCTATTACCTATTCATAAGGCAGAGAAGTGGCAAGGTAGGTAATAAGGATTGGCAGACGCAACTCTCGTCTGCGAAACACATTTAACAGGATGCAGAACATGCTCCTAATGAACCATCCAAGTTAGGTACCAATGGTATTGTATCCAATTCTAAGAGGTATAATGTAAAAAGTAAGGTACATGTAATTCGTAAACAACCTTTTCATGACTCACGACAACTCGTAGTTACTTGTACGAAGAAACATGAGGTAACAACAGGAAATCAAGATGAACAGGTCTTTTTCCCGTAAACATAGAATGAAGAGATGATTATGCCAATCCTGTAGCCGAACGCTCACAGGAATATGCCACAACAGGCAAATCCCAAGCAAGTATAACAATTTAGAGAACACAAATTAATAAAGCTAAACGTGTCTATATGCATGTACTAAGGCATGAGGCTATACTCTAAATGCAACTCAAATGAAATGCATATTTAATTTAGTTCGCTATAACCATTAGCTCTGATACCAATCTATCACACCTCAATTTCCACAAACGGGGTAATACGCTAGGCGCGTGACATACCAGGATCTTAGCCATTAGTTACACTAAACGACACAACATTTACAAAACATAATTTCCAAATTATATAAAGTTTCTTAAAATCAGAATTAAACACGAAATATGAACATAAGTGTGGAAGCGTATAAACCATAATTTAAACAGCGCAAACACGCGCAAACCAAATAATATAATTTATAGAAAAATATAGATTGTTCATTTGACTATACGATGATGAATGCAATACGAGATGTTCCTATTCGTGCACACCTTAAGAACCTGAAAGAAACATGCTAAAGTGTCAACACAAGGTTGGTGAGTTCACAGGTTTATTAGAAAACAGTAAGTAACAATAATAAAAGCCAGATTAAGTAATCAAAGCATATAAGTAGGTAGCTAGCCTATAACAAGTCACTATGTGTATGAATTTCACGACCGAGCTGACAGTAATATATAATGAATGCCCCGGCTGTGGATACTAGACCACAACACTGTAAAACAGGCTAACCATTCACCCGTTTGACCTCCAATCAAACTAGCGTGACTAGCCCGGGTGGGGTTTGTCAAACCCGGTAGATCTACTAACAATCACCTCGCTAATACTACATTAACGGTCCGAACAAGGCGTAGTGGTATCATAATAGTAAATCAGTATATGCAATATTACCAATCTAAGCATTGTATAGTTTATGAAAAGCAACATGTTTCTCTCCCTAAAAAAGAAAGTATGATATAAAAGTGGGGCTGAGAACTCACCTTAAATGCACAACAACAAAGTAATGCAGAGAACATGTAATTAGGTTTCCGAATAACCAGAATTTCAGTTAATTGAATAAATAATATTAATATTAACTACGAACATATAAATTGTATGGTTTCGCGTTTCACGTCTCGGTTATGGTGTTGGTTATCGATATTTCCCCTTTCCCCAAACAAGTATAACCATACACAAGCTCACACAAACATGAAATTCAATTATTCACGCACACACCGGAACATACATAAAAGTATTGTTTATATATCTTTAATTATAAGAGTTTTTTTTAATAATAAAAATTCATACGTCATACATTTATTATAAATTCTCTAGATAGAAATCTATACACTCACTATATACATATATATTTAATTTACATGTATCATCAATACTCACACCTACATATATATATTTTATACACACATACTATGTATTACACATTACAATATTATAATATAAAATACGTAGGTTGCAAAATACACATGATGTACAACCAACAACACAACCATGATCACATATATATACGAAGAGAACACACACATACAAACACGGCTGAAAACACACACAACCATCCGCACACGCAGGGACAAGCGAACACGACATTCCCGTACCCAAAACGCAACCCGGTTACAACAATCATTGAATCCGAAAACCTGGACACGCACCGAAACCGCATCCACAAGAACCGAAACCGTATGAGATTGAACAAAATCAAGAAAACGAAAGAAACGTACCGAATGAAACACAGGGCTGTTACGATTGATCAGTTGCAAGAGGAAGGGTCGTCAAAGGTGCACGATCGACAAGAGGGCACAACGAGTAACAAGGAAATCACCATGTACGTGATGCGATGATCCGGAGGCTGTCGAGGCTATGCGATGAGAATAGTTGCACCATTTCACGACGGAAGTGAATTATTTAGTGGTGTTTAGGGTTTCGAAGTGGGGTGCTCGGTAGTTATTTAATGGATGAGCTTTCTTACAATTTTACACTATTGCCCCTTCTATTTATTTGTTTTGATTTAATTTAGTTAATTTTGTTAAATTAAATTAACTAATAAAAATAGTTCCATTTTTCCTTAAATTAAAGAATTATAGAATTGCGGTGAGAGGTTAGATAACGGAAACAAGAGTAACCTGAAAAACTCGGGTTGTCACATTCCAGCTCCCTAAGCTTTGTTGCAAGTCTACCCACGTCATCTTTGACATGTTGATGTTGGCTTTTTACCTCGACATACCTCTCTACATCTAAGGCGCCTTCTGTCTCGAACATAAATGTCACAAGTGCACTTATCTTCTTGCGCAAAAAGCCAACGTTCATGCCTAAATGCTCCATTGATTTCAGGGATTTATCCCATCCTTCAAACTCTTCCTTGATCGTAGTGAACTGGCATGATTTGATATGATTGGCAATTCTTAAAATTTCGCCAATCATACCCGCCACAAACTTGTCATACAAGCCTTCTTGAAGACCAGCACGAAGGTATTGTTTCTTGTGTATGCAAAGCTTGTAGTAACCCATTCTAACATCGTTGGGTAGCTCACGGTCGATGTTGAGGCCATCAACTAGAATCCGGAACTCTTCAAAGGATTTGACCTCCTGGAAAGGAAGATAATGTGTGGATGAACTAGAGCATGCTAGAGTTTTAGAGCCACCCTCTTTGTTAACTTTTCCTTGATGTTCGATAAGGTGGTCTGGGGGAATAGATCGTGACAACCGGACAGACTTTCGAGGCTTTTTAACCCCTTTTCGGGCCACGGTTGGAGAAAGTGTCTCCGGCTGCTTGCTTTTCTTGTTTCTCGTAGATGCTGCAAATATTTTCCCATAACTTAGTTCTCTAATATAAATAAAAGATGTTAACTAAAAATGAATAACACATTATTCGAAACAGTTACCTGGAGTTATTTGCATGTCAAGATAATAATCCTCATATCTAGTCGGCATTGATTTCTAATGACTACTCTGTCAAAACACACCTAAATCCATTGTTAACTAACTAAATCTAGCAAATTTATATAAAATATGACGAACAACATAACAAGATATGATTGTAGATACCGATGAAGGAGCTTCGGGAACATGAGGCGAAGAACTTGGGAGTTTTAACAATTGAGATAAAATCAAGTTGTCTTCAACACAAGTGGGGGATATCGTGTCGTTGTTCGTGGTATTGGGATTGGGTTGTGCTATAGTTAAGCTTAGTTCTTCGGTGACGGGATATGGATCCATAATTAGAGGTTTTGATCGGAGAAGATTAAAGAGATTTAGAGCTTGAAGAATGTCCAACAACAACTTCTTTCCACTTGTGAGCTTCTTTTGCTATTTTTCATAATTTTGTAAGTTTAGTATTTTTATATTGTATCAAGATCTATACAAGAAAAGTAAATATTTAAATAGAGTACAATTAAGAAGTGTTAGAAATTTACCTTTTTGTTAGCTGAAGATGCAAAAGAGGTAACAAAGTATGAACATAAGACTATGGTAAGGAATCTATGGAGTTTCACAGTGTTGATGTGAAGGAGAAGAGCGATGAATGGATCGGTTCACAAGGACGGTCTGTATGCATAGACCATCGGCAGAGATATCTAAGCATATATTTTGCATTATGTCGTTAATAATATTGTATCGAATTATATCATATATCATATAATGTCATATGATGTTATAAGTAGAAAAAAACAAGATCCAAGTTAGATCAATCAATCACACTAAGCTCTTATATTCAGATTGTTATTTTACGTCCCCACCTTAATGGCAAGTTATTTTGATTGATTTTTAAAATGGGTTTAAATCTAGTGATAGGTAAATGATAGTGGGATAAAAATATTATAATTTTAATGAACCCTAATGTTTGTTAGGTTTAAGTATCTAAAATATTAATTAGTTTGTTAATGGCCTAAAAAGTTTAAGTGTTTAATAAAGCGCACATGAGCTTTTTACAAATAAATATACTATACTTTTTTTAAAATTTTGGGCCCCTTAAAATATTGGGACCCAAGCAGTTACCCACGCCGCCCCCTTCAGGGCCGGCTCTGGGCTTCTTATAAGCTAGAATTTCTTTTGTAACCTTTTTTGCCTATAACTAAATTCATATGAACTCTACAATTATGAAGTTATTTCTCCATAAAAAAGGGTTTGGCTCATATGGTATTTTCTTAATAATGCTTTCAGCCTCTTCAAGTAAATCCCATTTTCTATAAACACTAACCAATGTCATATAATGATTTGAATCTGGTTTAATGTTGTAAGTGACTTTCATCAAATTGAAAAATGTATAACACTCATCAACCATATTTAAGGTGGTATGAGTGTATGTTTGAGGTTATTAAGAGGGTAGTGATAGAATTGGGATATATGTTATTCGTTTTCATGTTTTCCCAGAGATCAAAGGCTTTATCCACTTGCTTGTGAAAGATATAATCACCCATAAAACATGTTGTTTCATGTTATCAACAACATTAACGGTTTGAACAAAAAAAGTACACATTCGCATACCAAATTTAGTTCATTTGTTCATCAATTATAAGTTTTTAATTTATTATCAATAGGAAAGCCAACAAAAAAATTATGGTATAGCCTACCACAAAGCATTAACATCTTCCTTTAACTTATGTTCATAATTCTTAACTTTTTGTTCTAGTATACCCAACCCCCCCCCCCCCTAAGCTTTTACTCATTTTGTTCTAGCTCTCTAAGATTTGTTGCAACTCTACCCACCTTATCTTTGACATGTTGATGTTGCCTTTTTACCTCAGCATAACTTTGTACATATAAGGCGCTTTCTGACTCGAACATAAACGTCATGAGTGCACTTATCTTCTCGTTCAAAAAGCCAACGTTCATGCTTAAAAGCTCCATTAATTTCAAGGATTTATCCTATCCTTCAAACTCTTCCTTCATCGTAGTAAGCTGACATGTTTTGATATGATTGGCAATTCTTACAATTTCGGCAATCATACCCACCACAAACTTGCCATACAAGCCTTCTTGAAGACCATCGTGAAGGTACTGTTTCTTGTGTATGAAAAGCTTGTAGCAACCCATTCTAACATCGTTGGTTGCTAACAGTCGATGCTGAGGCCATCGACTAGAATCCGAAAGTCTTCAAAGGATTTGACCTCATGGAAGGGAAGATAACGTGTGGATGAAGTAGAGCATGCTAGAGCTTCTAAGCCACCCTCTTCGTTATCGTTTCCATGATGTTCGATAAGGTGGTCTTCAGGGGGAATAGATCATGACAACGGGACAGACTTTCATAGCTTTTTAACCCTTTTTCGCGCCACAGTTGGAGAAAGTGACTATGGTTGCTTGCTTTTCTTGTTTCTCGCGGACACTGCAACTAATTTCCCGTAACTAAGTTCTCTAATATAAATAAAAGGTGTCGACTAAAAACGAATAACATATTATTCAAAACAGTTACCTGGAGTTATTTGCATGTTAAGATGATGATCCTCGTATCTAGTTGGCATTGATTTCCAACGATTAATCTGTCAAAAACACCCAAATCAATTGTTAACTAACTGAATCTAGGAAATGTATATACAATATGACGAACAAGAAAACGAGATATGATTATAGATACCGATGAATGAGCTTCGGGAACATTGTAATATTTGCCTGTTTTGGAAAATTTAAACCCGAATCTGTTTGGGTCAAGTTGAAAATCAAATTTGTTATCTAGTTATTTGATTTATCTTAATGTTTCAAAAACATAAATGTGTCACTTAATCAATTTAACTTAAGTTTTATAATTTATAAAATAAATTTATAAATGCTAAAAGGTTATTAATATCTATAAGATTTTAAAATATTCAACTAAAATAAATAATCAAATTACAAGTTCTTGTAAGATCTATAAAGTCTATAAAGATTTAATAAAAAGAAGTTAAGTTAAAATTAGAGTCTTAATAAATTTAGAGTTTAAATTGTAATTTTTAATTTATTTAATTATTTAATTTTATATTCATTTTAAATTTCAATCATAACCCTCTTTTGAAAGACTTATAACTCACTATTAACATCATTCATAACTCATCCTAACCTCAACTATAACTAAGGTTTAGGCCTCACTTTTCATTTACTCATTCTCTAAAAATTACACTAATAAATATTTCTTTCATTCTTTGGTTTTGATCAAATTCAAGAACTTTCTTTTGCAAGTAATTTCAAAAAGTTTCTAAGACTAAGGTAATCTTATATTGCTTTTATATTATGCATTTTTATATTGTTTCAATCATCCTAACATCCGATTGTTCTCATAACATTATGTTTTTACTTTTATTATTTCTTCTACTAAATATCTTTTAATTTTATCATTTGATCATTAATCTTCTAACTTTCAATAATCTTATAATGATCACTAACATTCTTAAATCAAGCTAAGAACACATTAACATAAACAAAGAATCCCGTTTGCATATGGACGGCTATGCCGTCGCATTCAGTTATTCCACAAGATTTTTCTCTAAATGATGGCTATACCAAAGTCTTGGAATATTTTTTATAACTCAAATAAAGTCTAATATACCATATATCAATATAATAAATTTGTTCTAACTCGTTTAATGTTTTAGCAATTTTAAAAGTGCATATAAGTGCCTTACTAAACTTGAGTATAGTCTGACTTCAAGTAATCATAACTTGGTTATAACAAACTAAACTTGAGTAAACTCAGACTCCAATACAAAGTTCATTGAATTAAATTTTTAACAATAGTTTATACGTTTTCAAACTCAATCAGAAGACTCAACAATAATCTTTACAAGATAAGTACGCATTTCAGCACCTTCTGTCTTGTACTGCTGATTTGACCTATTTAAAGATCTTTTCATGAAAATGTTTCTGAATGAAAGTTGTCTGGGAGACTCTGAAATAGTCAACTGTAAATATTTATAATTTTAAATGTCCTAACTTCTTGTAAAGAATTTCGACCTCAAATTATTGTTTCTTTTTATCCTTTAGGACATCATATTTGGCTCTTGAACATCCAAGCTTTCTTATATACTCTACAACCATCATTATAAAATGTGAGTTTTCCATGTGAGTTTCCCATGTGAGTTTTTCATTCCCTTTTTTACTTTATTTCATACCTTTTGGGGTGAAACATATTAATCTTATAAACATACACTTGTAAAACATCTTGAACTTCTAATGCATGAGCAATTCGTTTATAAAACTTGTTATGGTTATTTGAGATATTTGTGAGCATTATATGATAGTCGTCTTGTAAAACAATCATTAACTATTGCTAGCCTAGCATCGTCATAGATCTATAGCCTGACAAGCCTATTTGGTGCTAAAGTCGAGGTTATTGCCGACTCCTGAGTACGTATGCTTGTTCATCATGGGAACCAACTACACTTAGCTAATCATTATAACTTGTAATGGATATTTTTGTCAATGTTTGATTGAGTCATAAGGCTATCTATATTCTTGCAGTATTTCTTAACCTATGACATGAAATGTCTCTTAAACGTTGTTTTCGTTCGTATGTACAAATTCATGGGAACTCACTAACATTATATGTTGACTCTTTATTTTTAACATGTTTCAAAATTGCTACTTGAGGAATTCTTCTTGCACATATAGAACTTGGACCTAGTTAAACAAAAGATTTTAATTTGTTGTTGAAATCTTGATTGTAATGTAATAATTTATTTGTTTAGTATTATTCAATGAAAAATGACATTTAATATTATTTCAACATATTTAATTCCATTAGCTATAAACAATCGTTTCACATTCGTCCGCCCTGATGATTCCGCCATCGGTCAGGGTGTGACAAACATGAGGCGGAGAACTTGAGAGTTTTAACAATTGAGATAAAGAGATTTAGAGCTTGAAAATTGTCTAACAACGACGTCTTTCCACTTATGAGCTTCTTTTGCTGGTTTCATAATTTTGTAAGTTTAGTATCATATTGTATCAAGATCTTACAAGAAAAGTAAATATATAAATAGAGTAAGATTAAGAGGTGTTAGAAATTTACCTTTTTTGTCAGCTGAAGATGCAGAAGAGGTAACAAAGTATGAATGTAAGGCTATGGTAAGGAATCTATGGAGCTTCACGGCATTGATGTGAAGGAGAAGAGCGATGAATGGATCTATTCACAGGGATGGTCTGTGTATATATAGACCGTCGGGCAGAGATATCTAAGCGTATATTTTGCATTATGTCGTATAATATTGTATCGTATTATATCATATATCATATGATTTTATATTATGTCATGTGATGCCTAATCATGTGATCACAAATACCATAAAAACCAACATGTATTTTGTTTTTGTCAAGAAAGTGCTCTAGAAATTTTTACACATAAAACCAACATAATTTATGCTTTTTTTATTATAATGTTTAGTGTTTTTTTAATAGAAAACTTCATTTAAATTTAAGTTACTCATTATTTTTTTGTTTCGGTTACTCAAGTTTTAATGGATGTTCTAGTATTTGATATTTTACATGTTTTATAGGTAAATATGATGATGTGGCCGTAAGTTTAACCTTTTTACTTATTGCTAATGTGGATTTAAAAATATATTTTTTCAATTTACTAAATATAAATACTTTAAGTCTTAATAAATAGATTTTATATCCGAAAAAAGGTTATATGAGATGGTAACATGCTGCTAAATTCAAAAAAAGACAATCTTTTTACAACAACTTACGATAAATATCATAACATATACCATAAAAAACCAGCATATTTTTTTTGTTTTTCACAAAAATCAACAATTTTTTACACATAAAAGTCAACATAAGTTATATTTTTCTTATAAAAGATGGTCAATATTAATTAACGTATATGTTAAAAAAAAGAAGTTGAATAAATAGTGATTAAAGAAATCAAGGCCGTTCATATTTCATCAACTGTGAGAACCAAAACCTTGGACACGTGTATCTTTTACATGCTATGTGTATCTCATGTGTGCTTTTAAGGTTTTGAGTTTTAAACAGAGAAGAGGATCACACGTAAACCGTCGAATAATAAACTCACAAACCATCACTTATGTTTAATAATTAGTTGGCGTTACCGCACGTCGTGGCGGAGATAGTAACATAGTTTAATAGATTTATTAAAAGATTTTAAGAGTAAAGTAATGAAACATATACTTGTAGCATCTAAATTTTTTTATGTGTTATAATACGTATGCAAAATATATTAAGTTTTTAAGTAACACTTCAATTTAAATTTTTAGGAATTTTATTATACTGTTTATACAAAATCTCTTGACTTATGTAAAATTTACATAGTAAAATGAGAACAAATAATTTTTTAATAGTATAAAGTATATATACTTGAGTTCTTGACCGATTATCTTCTCTGTTCTTCGACATGATCGTTTGGTATGTTCTTTTTTCTTTCTCCTGACGGTACCGATCATCAACAATTTGTATTCATAAACAAACGATTTTGATTGTAGGTGAGAGAAAACCTTGTTCATTGATTTTAAATATGTTTGATTTTTGAGTTAAGGAAAGTCGTTTCGTCTCCAAAATCATTCGGTATCTTAGATATTTTCATCATCATCTTTGATTTTTGGTTATTCATCATCGATTTTTTCAATATTGGTTTTGTTTCTGTTCGATTTTATTTCATAAGAAAACCACGATATGTTTGATTTTGTTTCATATGAACCAATATTGATTTATTTTTGTTTTATTTTTGTTTGATTTCATTCGAACTGTATGATATTTTTTTAATCAATTAACTTTTGTTACTGGGTTTCATATGTTCTGTATACGATTTATCTTCTTTAATTTGCTTGCAATGATCCTTGATAGAAAGATGCATTGGATCGGTGTAATAACTGAACGTCACCGTGAAGTTTGCCATGAACCGCCGTGACCATTAGTGTGTTGCAACAGTTAGTTATTGTCATATACTCGTCTACCGTAACCATAATTAGTGGTGTTCAAATTCGGATATCCGAAAATTTTGGATGGTGGATTTCACTATCCGAATCCGAATCCGAATCCGAAATTTCAGATATCCAATAAATTAATAAAAAAAGATTGTATTATTTAATAAATTTAATAAATATATAATAATTTTTATTGAATTTTTTTCAATTATCCAAAGTTTTTATTAAAATATCCGAAATATATAAAAATATCCGAAATATATAAAAATATCCGAAATATTTAATTAATATATAATATTTTTAATTTTTATAAAAATATTTTTGATATTTCGGATATTTAAAATATCCAAAAATTCTCAAAATCACTATCCGAATCCGAATTCGAATCCGATATTTGAATTCCGGATTTTTGGATATTTCGGATTCAGATATTTTTAAACACCCTAACCATAATCGTAATACTCCTGTCGTTAAGTTGCTTTATGTAGTTATATAATATATAATTTTAGTTATTGTTTTGTAAGTAAATTTTAACGTGTTTGTTATACTATATTTAGTTAATTGTTAAATCACTAATCAGCTTGTGCCCTAAGTAACCGGCTTAATAATTTAATAGAAAAAAATACCCGTTTATTTATTCATCGGTCATAAATTATTTAGCTATTATAAACAGAAAAGTCATCAAATAATTTTCACATATAACCTATCACAGTGCATCAACATCTTCATTAAACTTTTGTTCATAATTCTTAACTTTTTGTTCTAGAACACTCGAAATCCTCTCATGCTTTTTCACACTTTCTTCCGGCTCCCTAAGCTTTGTTGCAACTCTACCTACCCCGTCTTTGATGCGTTGATGTTGGCTTGAACCATAAAAAGTATACGCATTCACATACTAAATTTAGTTCATTTATTCATTAGTCATAAGTTTCTAGCTTATTATAAACAAAAAAGCCACCAAAAAACTTTATGATATAGCCTACCACAGGGCATCAATCTGTTCCTTTAACTTTTGTTCATACTTCTTTTTGTTCTAAAACACCTCACACCCCCTCAAGCTTTTTTTCAGTTTCTTCCAGCTTCCTAAGCTTTGTTGGAACTCTACCCACCTCATCTTTGAGACGTTGATGTTGGCTTTTTGCCTTGGCATACCTCTTTACATCTAAGGCGTCTTCTGACTCGAACACAAATGTCATAAGTGCACTTATCTTCTTGCACAAAAAGCCAACGTTCATGCGTAAAAGCTCTATTGATTTCAGGGATTTATCCCATCTTTGAAGGACTAGAATCCAGAAGTCTTCAAAGGATTTGACCTCATGGAAGGGAAGAAAATGTGTGGATGAACTAGAGCATGCTAGAGCTTCTGAGCCACCCTCTTCGTTATAGATTCCTTGATGTTCGATATGGTGGTCTGCAGAGGGAATAGATCGTGACAAGGGGACGGACTTTCGAGGCTTTTTAACCCCTTTTTGTGCCATAGTTGAAGAAAGAGACTCTGGCTGCTTGTTTTCTTGTTTCAAGCAGAAGCTGCAACCATTTTCCCATCATTTAGTTCTCTAATATAAACAAAATATGATGACTAAAAACAAGTAACACGATATTCAAAACAGTTTACTTGGAGTTATTTGTTCAGAATGTGATCCCAAATTCAAAAGACCAACATGCACATCACCATTTACCTCATTTAAATCACTAGCCCTACATGTGTAAACCTACAAAAGTGAAAACATTTGAGATCATAAGGCGCGTATTCTGTTTATTTACGCATTAAATCTACAAAGTGAGATATTATATATTCCAAACATGTTCTAACCGAAGTTGGAGATTATTTTTCCTTTAATGGTTCTAGGATCCATAGTGTTACACATACTTTTCAACAATACAATTTATAGTGATATTAAAACATTGTTAGTACACAGGCCGGCTTCGTATAGTATTGAATGATGCATTGGGCTTGGGTCCCAAAAAAAAATAAAGCCTTTGTTTTTTTGTTTTTTTTAAGTTTATATTACACAATGAGCTTGCACATTAAATATGACAACTGAATAATTAATGATGAATCGGACTATCAAAGAGAGGCCTATTTTAGTTTATTATACATACATAATACCTAAACATTTATACATATACAATATTATTCTAAATAGTTTAAAATTGAATCAAATTCTTACTAACCGGAGACGATAAATTCATTTACATGTAAAGATGATAATCTCTCATATTTAGTCCGCATCGATTTCCAATGACTACTCTGTCAAAAACACATCAAGATCCACCGTTAACTAACTGATTTCTAGCAAACACATTGCTAGATTGATGAACAACATAAGGAGATATGATTATTGATACCGATGAAGGAGCGTCGGGAACACAAGGCTGAGAACTTGAGAGTTTCAACGGTTGAGATAAAACCAAGTTATCTTCACTAGAAGTGCGGGTTATCAAGTCGTTATTTGTAGGATTGGGATCGGATTGTGCTACCGTTAAGTTGAGTTCTTTAGTGACCGGATGTGGCTCTGTAATTGGAGGTTTTGATCAGAGAAGATTGAAGAGATTAAGAGCTTGAAGATTGTCCAACAACGGCTTCTTTCCACTTGTGAGCTTCTTTTGTTGTTTTCATATTTTTGTAAATTTCATTATCTATACAACTATAAAAAGAAAAGTAAATATTTATATACAGTTAGATTAAGAAGTGTTAAAATTACCTTTCTATTAGTCGAAACTTCAGAAGAGGTAACTAAGTATGAACGTAAGGCTATGGTAACGGAATCTATGGAGCTTCACGATGTTGATGTGAAGGAGAAGAGCGATAAATGGATTGGGATTCACAGGGACAGTTTATATATATATCATCAACGGACGGTGATATCTAAGTATTTATTTTATATAATATCGTATGATATTGTATCGTATTACATCATATTATGTTATGTGATACAATATCATGTCATAACAAATACTATAGAGAAAACTTGTGTTTTGTTTTTCTCACAAAAGTTATTTAGTATTTTTTACACATAAAAACCAATAAAATTTCTGTTTTTTTCTTATAAAAGATGTTCGATATTTTTTTAAATATAAAAGTATCTTTACACTTTAAATCTAAAATGAAAATCGTGAAGATGTGTTATATTTTTATGGGATGATGTGGTTAGATAATAAATTATAATATTAATATGGTTTTTAACATATGATGATCAGTATATTTTTATATTTATGAATATGAAATAATGTTTTTAATCCATTAAGAAGAAACATAATGGTATATTGGCTTTTTTAATGTATTAAAAAGTTTGTTTAAATATTAAATTTTTTAAAAGGAGAAAAAATAACTTTAGACTCAAAAGATTTAAAAATTTACCTTTTTTTTGTTCGGATTCAAGAGTAGGTAACTAAGTAAATAAGAATATAAGTTCATCCAAAGATAATCTATGAAACATTGTGGCGTCGATGAGAATGAGAAGAGCAATGAATGGATCGACTTCATGAAGCACAATACTAGTAGCAGGAACAAAACCAAATTTTCAAACATTCCAATACTAATATATCTAGCCCACTGTAAATGTCTTTAAAACGGGCATGTGATCGGTCTCTTGCATAAAACGAAGGAACTTTGTTATTAATAATAATCTAACTTTTTTTCAGGTCATTTTTTGAAACCCTTTTCTCTCGTATTTTTCGCATGTCGTTTCATAACAGTGCCATCTCTCAGATGTAGAATATAAGTTAGATACAAGTATTTATGTAGAAGGATCGTTTGGCTTCTTTAGGGCCGTTCCTGATAATCATCAAAAATAATTTAAAGCCTAGGAGAGTAGAAAAAAATAGGCCCCTTATTAGGTAAAGTAATATACTCACATATAAAATTTTGGTCACTATGCGAGTAGAAAAAACGAAATCCAAGTTCGATCAATCAATTGCACTACCCTCCTGATCGGTCATTAACCTCCCCCACCCCGTATCACAAGTTATTTTGATTGATTTCAAAAATGGGTTTGAATCTAATAATAGATAAACGATAGTGGGATAAAATTATATTTTCATGGACTTTAATGTTTGTTAGGCTTAAAATATTTAAAGTGTTAATTAGTTTAAGTGTTTAATAAAGTGTGCAGGAGTTTTTTTAAATATAAATATAATTATTTTAAAATTTCCGAAGCCATAATAAGATCGGGATCTAGGCGATCACCCATGCCCCCCCGTGCCAGCCCTGGGCTTCTTATAATCAAGAATTTCTTTTGCGGCCCTTTTACCAATAACTAAATTCATATGAACTCTACGACTAACAAGTAAAGCTCTCCACACAAAATGGTCTAACTTATATGGCATTTTCTTTATAATGTTCTCGTCCTCTCCAAAGTAAACCCCATTTGTCGTCAAAACTGATCGATGAGACATAATGATTTGAATCCAGTTCAATGTTGTAAATAGCTTTCATTAAATTGAAAAATTTATAACAATCATCAACCATATATGAGGTGGTGTGCATGTATTCTGAGGTGGGTAATAATAGAATTGGGATATGTCTTTTTCGTTTTCATGTTTTCCCATAGATCAAAGGCTTTATCCCCTTGCTTGTGAAAGATATAACCATCCATCAAACTATTCCAAGAAGCAACATCATGTCGTTCAAGTAATCAACAACATTAATAGTTTTACGGTTTGAACCAAAAAAAGAGTACACATTCACATACTAAATTTAGTTCATTATTCATTAGTCATAAATTTCTCATTTATTTTTTGTTCTAATATACTTAAAACCCCCTCAAGCTTTTTCTCACTTTCTTTCAGCTCCCTAAGCTTTGCTGTAAGTCTACCCATCTCATCTTTGACACGTTGTTGTTGGCTTTTTGCCTCGGCATACCTCTTTACATTTAAGGCGCCTTTTGAGTCAAACATAAATGTCACAAGTGCATGTATCTTCTCGCGCAAAAAGCCAACATTCATGCCTAAAAGCTCCATTGATTTCAGGGATTTATCCCATCCTTCAAACTCTTCCTTCATCGTGGTGAGCTGGCATGTTTTGATTTGATTGGCTATTCTTACAATTTCACCAATCATACCTACCACAAACTTGTCATGCAAGCCTTCTTGAAGATCATTATGAAGGTATTGTTTCTTATGTATGCAAAGTTTGTAGTAACCCATTCTAACATCGTTGGGTAGCTCAGAGTCAATGCTGAGGCCATTGACTAGAATCCGGGAGTCTTCAAAGGATTTGACCTCATGGAAGGGAAGATAACGTGTGGATGAACTAGAGCATGCTAGAGCTTCTAAGCCACCCTCTTCGTTATCGTTTCCTTGATGTTCGATAAGGTGGTTTGCAGGGGGAATAGATTGTGACAACGGGACGAACTTTCGAGGCTTTTTAACCCCTTTTTGCTTCACGGTTGAAGAAAGTGACTTCGGCTGCTTGTTTTTCTTATATATGTAAACCTACAAAAGTAAACATTTGAGATCATTAAGCGTGTGTGTTCTGTTTATTTAGGCATTTAAATCCATTGATAATGGCCTTAAAAAGGCATACTATAAGTACGTCACCTTGAACTTCGTAGCCTCGACTAAATGGACTAGCAAAACATCCCCTTCCTTCAAGTTATGCGAAACTGCAAAGTTTTTCCACCCTGCACCGGTTCCACACTTGTACGAGATATACTTCACTTCACATTTCTTCCCCTCTTCGTCTTCGAGTACAATTGGTAAAACTTCTTGAGGTAGAAATGACTTGCAGAATTCAAGGGGAAAGCCCTATAAACCAATCAGGTGAGAAGGGTGTAATAGTTTAGTTTTTGTGGTGTTTTTATAAATAAAGATTTATTACAAGCTAGCAGTTGAAGAAAGAGGCATTACCAACCAGAAACCACACTTGACTTGAGATCTGGACATCATCTTTATACAGCTAGGAAACTCACTTCCAAGACTATGCTGAACCTCCATGGCTCGAATCATGGCGGGTGAATTTTGATCCGAAGTTTCGAAGGTTTTAGTTCGAGACCTTTGTTTCTGCAACCTGTATGCAAAACAGATATAACCATCATTTTTAGGCTTTTGTACAACAAGAAAACACTACAAAATAAGACTCACCTCAAACGCAGACCTGATGGATCACTTGCTACCGGCTGATGCAATGATAAACTATAAATTCAAATGCTATGGAGGAAGAAATGATAGAAAGGTATGGAGAAGAGCGATGAATGGATTGGGATTCACTAGTACAATTTATATATAGACCGTTAACGGACGGCGATATCTAAATATTTATTTTATATTATGTCGTATAATATTGTATGGTATTACATTATATTATGTTATGGTATATTGGATTTATTTTGAATGTATTAAAAGTTTTGTTTGAATAATTTAAATTTTTAAAAAGAGAAAAAATAACACTCAAAAGATTTAAAAAATTATAATTTTAAGTCCAGATTCTAAAAAAGGTAACTAAGTAAATAAGAATATAAGATCATCAGAAGATAATCTATAAAACTTTGCGGTGTCAATGAGAATAAGAAAAGCGATGAATGGATATACTGTTAGCTAGCGAGCAGAAATATTTAAACATAATTTTATATTATGTCGTATAATATTCTGTCGTATTATTCCATAGCGATTATCATAAAAAACCAACATGTTTTTTGTTTTTCACAAAAATAGTTTGATAATTTTTTTACAAATAAAAACTGACATAATTAATGTTTTGTCTCATAAAAGTTGGTCAATATTTCTCTAAATATTAATGTATCTTTACACGATAATTTTAAAATGAAAACGATGGAATATGCATTATGTTATTTGTATGGGAATGATATGATTAGAAAATAAATATAGTTTTACTCTATAACCTCTAATAAAATAATATTTTTTTATCACATTTTATTTTTTTAAATCATATTTTTATCATTTGTTTTATTTCTAGATATTCACACATTAATTTTCCCTCAAAATATGTGTTATAGTAATTAAAATACTCAAACAAATTTCTCTCTCTTATTGCAAATAAATTTTATTAATTGTTATGTTTCTTTTTTTATCTTTTTTTTAAATCAAACTAGCTTTTTTAAAAATAAATTTTATGAAACAAATTAAAAATAAAAATTTTTAACTAAAATCTAAATAAAAAAACTAAAGTTTTATATAATTTGAAAGTTTATAAAACATTAAACATTTTTATGTTAATATTTTAAAATCGTTTTGTTTTTAAAAAAAATTATAAACATGTGAAACATTTTAAAAAATCTTATTAAATCAACCAGAATAATTATAAATCATATTTTTTTTAAAATAAGATTTTATGAAGAATACGTTGTTCATAAAAAATCTTAAAACGAATGTTTAAAAATGAAACTATTTACATAAGATAGTCAAAAAAAGTATATTTGTATTATTTCTTGAACTATTACCTATATATAATTTAATTATTTTTTACATTTAATATTATATTTTAACTATTTATGTTTATTTTACATATATATTTTATATTAAAATCTAATCTGTTTATTTAATGAGTGTTTTGCCTATCAATCTATCTATAGAAAAACTAAAATAAGTATGAAACTATTATGGATCTCATTATACTTACTTTTTCATTTATCTATATTATGAATAATAATATTGAATACTAATAATATAACTCATACCATTTTCAAATTAAAAAATATATAATTTAATAAACTAAAAACCTTTTTTATTAAAAACACACTTTTTAAAAATAAAAATTCACAACATTTAATAACATAAAAGTGAAAGAAAAATATATTATTGATTGTTTACTTAAAGTAGATATTTATACGTACTTATAATCGTATTTTATCTTCAAAATGATTTTATAATATATAAATATTATTAATAATTATTTAATATTTTATTTGTTCAACTCGTGTATTACACGGGGACTAACATAGTGTTAATATATTTTAAATTTTATGAAAATGAGATTATGTTCTTTCTCAATGCAATTAAGGAAAACATAATGGAATAGTGGATTTGTTTTGAATGTATTAGAAAGTTTGTTTCAGTAATCTAAATTTTTTAAGGAGAAAATATAACTTTACATTCAAAAGATGTAAATAACTATCTTTGTTTTAGTCCAAATTATAAAAAAGGTAATTAAGTAAGAATATGACACCATCACAAGACAATCTATAAAACTTCACGCTGTTAATGTGAAAAAGAAAAACAATGAATAGATTTGGGTTCATATGAATATATAGTTGGATTGTGCTACCGTTAAGTTGAGTTCTTTAGTGAATGGATGTGGCTCTGTAATTGAAGGTTTTGATCTGAGATGACTGAAGAGATTAAGAGCTTGCAAATTGTCCAACAATGGCTTCTTTCCACTTGTGAGTTTCTTTTGATGTTTTTATATTTTTATAAATTTTCAGTATCTATACAACTATACAACAAAATAAATATTTATATATACTTATATTAAGAAGTGTTAAAATTTACCTTTCTATTAGTCGAAAACGATGGAAGATGTGTTATGTTAATTGTATGGGAATGATATGATTAGAAAATAAATAAAGTTTTGTTGGACCAAAAGAACCAATGAGCCTGATCAGAGAAACCTCTAAGTCCCACAGGACATCACAACAGCTGAAGAAGACCTGATCAGCTGTTCTACAAAGTCTGAAGAATACAACTGCTGAAGTATTTCTGAAGTACTGAAGACAAAGACTGAGACAACAGCTGAAGATCTAAAGTCTGAAGACTTCAACAAGTACTGAAGACAAGACTGAAGATCAACAGCTGAAAGACAAAGTCTGATGTTCAAGTACTGAAGACATCTGCTGATGCTAACAGCTGATGACAACAGCTGAAGAGGGTTTCTTCAGTTGTTGTGATGGTTTTTCTTCATCAGTAGTTTTCTTTCCTTTCAGTAGTTTGTTTACTTTTCTGTAGTTGTGTTCCTTTTCAGTACTTGTAAACAACTGAAGAGGTTGTTCTTCAGTTGTTGTAGTATCAGTAGTTTTATGTTTTTCAGTAGTTGTAAATAAGATGTTTAACACTTAGGAACATTTGTAAGAAGATGTCAGTTGTTGACATCTTCAGTAGTTGTTAAACATCAGTAGTTATAAAACGGTTACATGTCACTTTCAAGTGACATCAGCCTACGTCATTCTTTCCTTTATAAGGAAGATGACTCACCTGTAATCGTGCCATTGAGGCCGACAATCTTAATGCAATATCCTTTTGTCTGATATTTCTCTCTCTATAACAAAATTCTTTTATCGCTTTATATCGAATGTTCTTGCTTGAATTTGTCTAATTCTGAGCTATTCCGCTGCTATATCTGTTCAATCGATTAAACCAAGAGGTTGAGATCCTAACAAATAACAAATGGTATCAGAGCAGGTTAATCATTGATCGATCTAACAATTGATCATTGAAACTGTTCAATCGCTCTAAGTTTGATCAAATTAGCAAATTCGCAAGGATCTGTTATAGAGATTGAGAGTGTATCGCTTCTGGCCGTTTTATTTGAGGTTTTGTGTGGTTCTGAGCTAAATTTATTGTGATTTTACTTGAATCTGTCTGAATTTCCACAATGACTACTTCTTCGAATGATCCTTTCAATACTGGATCCTCTACCAAGCCTCCGATTCTGGTGAGGAATGAGTATAACATTTGGCAGAGAAGATTGCTCCATCACCTGTCTGTCAATAGCTCAGGTTGTTGGACATCTGTGGTACATGGACCACATAAGCCAATGGTGAATGATCCGGAAACAAACCAGTTGGTTCCAAAGAAGAAGGAGCAATACTCCGATGAGGACAAGAAGTTGTTTGAAATCGATGCAAAAGCCCATGGATTTTGGCTATGGCTATTCCTAATGAGATTTACTCTGGGCTTCTGCATTGTGAGTCTGCTCATGACCTCTGGAAAGCCATCAAAGAACAATTTGGTGGTACTGATGAGGTTTTAGCAAACAACAGGGAAATCCTCGCCCAACAATATGAGACTTTCTCTCATAGAAAGGGTGAGACTCTGACTCAACAATTTGAGCGGTTTTCATGTTTAATCTCTGAATTGAAAATGGTTAAACATGAATATACCAGGAGTCAGATGAACCATAGATTCCTAAGATCACTGCCTGAGAGATGGAACACATATACCATTGTTCTACGCTCAAATGCTGATGTTGATCGCCTATCTCTCACCCAACTTCATGAGAAACTGCTTACATTCGAGAGAGAGATAGAGCAGAAAAGGAAATTGGCTTCATCTGGCAAGCTTACTGAGGATTTTGTCCAAGGGAACACTGCCCTGATTGGACATCAAGAGTCAGAATATGCGTCATCTGAAAGCCAGTATGATGAGCATATTGATTTCTCTACAAACACTTCTGAGCCTGCCTTTGTGAGTGTTGATAGTTATTCTGCTGGTAGTAATAGTGACAATCTATGTTTCATCATGGATGATCTCAAGGGGATTGCTGATGATGACTTAGAAGAGATGGATATTTTGAGCCAAATGGCCTTGATAAATATCAGATCTCAGAAGTTCTACAAAAGAACTGGAAGGAAATTCCCAGGACTCTCTGGCAAAACCAAAGTTGGTTTTGACAAGAGTAAGTTGAAGTGCCATAAATGCCACAGGCTTGGACACTTTGCAAGAGAATGTAGATCATCTGGATCTAACTCTCCTGCACCTTTTGTGACTTTCCCTGGCAATAGTCAACAAAACAGAGGGCAACAACCTGTCAATTCTGGTTATCATCATCAACCACAATCTCCTGCATATTTTGTTCCACAGGGGCCAATGCCATATCCATACCCCTGCTATTACATGCCACAACCAGGCCAGGTTCAAGCACCCACTGCTCAGCAACCACATGCACTCCCTGAGCCTCAACCATCCCAATCTCATCAACCTAATCAACTTCAACAACAAAGCTTCTTTACACCAGGAGTTGTTGACTGGAGCAGCTTACCAGATGATGTGTCTGGTAATGAACAACTGTTCTCAGGTGCTGGTCAACATGGTGGTGAGCATCCTTTTGGAAATCTAGCTCTCATGACTTTGGAATCCTCTGATGGATCATCCTCAATTACCTCTTCAACACAGGTATCACAGGTATCCTCTGAGGCTAAGGCCAAATTATGTTCTGAAACTTGCATAGCAGCATTTGCCTCTATTAGAGAAGCAAATGTGGCTTTAATCAATAAAAATGTAGAGCTAGAACAAATAATTTCCAAAAATAAAGCTGAGTTTGAGTCTGTGCTGAAAGAGAAAACTGATGAGATTTATAAATTAAAATGCCAAATCTCTGATGATAAGGCTAGGGAGGATGTACTCTTAGAGAAGTACAAAGACCTCAAAGATACTCTTGCTGTCACCCAAGTAGAGTGTGATCGATGGGTACAATCTTGCAAGGGCTTTGAAATGCTTCTTAGTAAGCAAACAGCTTCCAATGTGAAGTTTGGAATTGGTTATAATCACACTGCTCCTCCTACAGATTTTGCTTCAAGAGCAGGAGTAGAATCTGATGGAGAAAGTAATGACCAATCCACCTCATCATGTGATTCACTACTTGATAAAGCACCATCAGTAGTTGAAGTCAGTAGTAATCCCTCTGTGAACCTATCAGCTGATATTGATGGTTCAACTGCTGACACTCACATGATCAATGAGTTGATCAACCCAAGTGTTATCCCTAGAAGTACTGAGGGTACTGGAGAGCAGGGGATAACATCTGGAGTTCAAATCCCAATAACTGACATCACTAAAGAGAAGAAAACTGTCAGTAGGAAGGATTTGAAGCCTACTAAGGGAGTTGACAAGAAGGCAAAAAGTGCTTCTAAACTGCTGAAGAGCAAGTCTTCAGTAGTTTCATCTTCTTCAGTTGATGATCAACAGAAGATGAAGAAGAAACCATGTGAAATATGTGGTCTATTCAATCATCTCACAGATGATTGTTGGTACAAAAGGGATCCAAACTCAAACAAAAGGAGAAAATTAAAGAAAACTTGGCTAAAATGAAAACTGAGTTTGAGTCCAAGTTTGTACCAGCAGCATCAAATCCTGTTACTCCTATGTCCAAAAAGAAATCTAAAAGGGAATGAGTGCAACAGGCAACAGCTGAGGTTGCTCAAAAGAAGATGGTGCAACACAAGAACTCATCATCAAACACCAATACCAATGTGTCTGAAGAGCTGAAAGCTCTTTCCCAGAATCAGACACAGCTGGTAATGATGGTTCAACATCTGTTGGGAAGAGTTAACCAACTTGATGGCCCTGTGTTGAAACCCCAGAAAAGGAGATCCAAGCCAAAGGATTCCTCTTCTACACCATCTCCTTCACCTCAAGCTATTGTGCCCAATAAACCTGTTAGTTTACCATCTATTGATGAGACCAGGCCCAAAACCAAAAAGGTTTGGGTCTCCAAAACTAACTGATTGTTTATTAATGCAGGTTTCTTCAACATGCCAAAGTAGCATCTGGTATGTAGACAGTGGGGGATCTATGCATATGACTGGGAACAACTCACTTCTTAATGACTACTCTCCAGGAAGGAAGGGTTTGTTTCCTTTGGCAATGATGCAAGAGGTTACATCATCGGGAAGGGCTTTGTTTCCAATGGGAAATAGGTTTGATGATGTCAACCATGTGGAAAATCTCAAGTATAACCTCTTGAGTGTCAGTCAAATGTGTGACAAAGGCCATGTTGCCCTTTTCACAAGCCAGAACTGCAGGATTCTATCATCCAAAGTTCTGAGTTTGATTGACAAGGTATTGGATGCTCACACTCTCCTGAAGGCCAACAGGACAGGAAGAGTGTATGCCTTAGATCTTTCCAAGAAAATAGATCTCAAAGGCCATCCTTGCCTATTTTCCAAGGCCTCTCCTCAAGAATCTAATCTATGGCATAGAAGGCTGGGACATGTTAACTTCAAGAACATGAATCAGCTGATACACCATAGTTTAGTAAGGGGAATGCCTATGAAGGAGTTCAAGTGTGAAAACAACTGCACTGCTTGTTTGAAAGGAAAACAACACAAGGTTCATTCCCACTATTGAAGAACCAAAGTCCACTGCCTGCTTACAACTTCTTCACATGGATCTCTTTGGTCCTGTGAGAGTGATGAGCATGGCAAAGAAGAAATACTGTCTGGTAATTGTGGATGATTACTCCAGATTTGTATGGACTTTCTTTCTACATTCAAAGGATGAAGCTGCACAGAAGATCATAAACTTTGTGTTGTATGCTGAGAAGCAGTATTCCCTCTCAGTCAAGTGTATTAGAAGTGACAATGGAACAGAATTCAGGAACAATACACTTGATGAGTTCTACCTTTCCAAGGGAATAAAGAGGCAGTTTAGTATTCCAAGAACTCCTGAACAGAATGGAGTTGTGGAGAGAAAGAACAGGACCCTCATTGAAGCTGCAAGGTCTATGTTGGCTGATTCTGGACTGCCATTGACCTTTTGGGCTGAAGCTGTCAACACAGCATGCTATGTGCAGAATAGAGTGCTAATAAATCAGAGGTTGATGAAGACTCCATATGAAGTTCTACATCATTTGGCCCCTCTCATTTCATTCTTTAGAGCATTTGGGTGTCCCTGTTTCATTCTCAACACAAAGGATCAGCTCCAGAAATTTGATCCTAAGGTGGATGCAGGGTACTTTGTTGGTTATTCATCAACTTGCAAGGCATACAGAGTCTTCAACTGCAGAACAAAGATGGTTGAAGAGACTCTACATGTCAAGTTCAATGAATCTCCAAAGGACAAGATTCCACAAAGCCCTGTGGAGCTCTTTGATTTGGACATACTGCAATATGTTCCTTATCAATCTCCTGTTGTTGCTCCTGTCAACAGTTCACCACCTGGTGTTACTGCTGAAGATGATGATGATAGTAGTAATCACCTCTTCAGGTTAGTGACCAACTGCCTGAGTCCTCTAAACCTGATGCTCCTGTAGCTCCAGCAGCACCATCCACAACAAATGCTGATGAGATTTCTGCATCCTCAACTTCATTTGAGTTGCCACCATCTTCATGGTTTCAAGAATCTGCATCAACATTTGCTGCTGCTGAAGGTCCTACAAACACTTGCACAGATTTGATTGTTTACCAAGAGCTGAAAAATCACCCAATGTCTCAAATCCTTGGTGATATCAATGCTGGTGTTTCAACCAGAAGCCAGTTGTCCAATTTCTGCTTCTATGCTCTCTTCATCAGTCAGCTAGAGCCAAAGAACTATCATGTAGCTTTGAGAGACAATGGATGGGTTGAAGCCATGCAGCTTGAGCTTCTTCAGTTCAAAAAACAGCAAGTGTGGGAGCTTGTTCCTCTACCCCCAGGTAAGTGTGCAATAGGCACTAAATGGGTGTTTAGGATAAAACTGATGAAAATGGGCTAATTGTTAAGAACAAGGCCAGACTGGTTGTGCAGGGGTTTGCACAAGAAGAAGGTATTGATTATGATGAAACCTTTGCCCCTGTAGCCAGACTGGAGGCAATTAGATTGTTTTTAGCCTATGCTGCACTCCACAATCTTAAAGTTTTTCAAATGGATGTCAAAAGTGCTTTTCTATGGTAACATAAAAGAAGAAGTTTATGTGTGTCAACCACCAGGCTTTGAGGATAATAAGCACCCAGAATGGGTATATAAGCTTGATAAAGCTCTTTATGGGTTGAAACAAGCACCTAGAGCCTGGTATGAGACCTTATCAAACTTTCTTCTACAGAATAATTTCACTAGAGGCTCCATAGATAAAACTTTCTTATTAAGAAGGTGGATCAGCATAAGCTACTTGTTCAAATTTATGTTGATGATATTATATTTGCATCCTCTGATCCCCAATTGTGTGAGGAATTCCAAAACTTAATGCAACAGAAGTTTGAAATGAGTGCAATGGGAGAATTACAGTTCTTTCTAGGTTGCAAATCAAACAAAAGCTGATGGAATTTTCATTCATCAGTCTAAATACACAAAAGATCTTTTGAATAAGTTTGATTTACAAAACTGTAAACCCTGTTCTACTCCCATGTGCAACACCACACAATTAGATGTTGATCAGAAAGGTAAAGCTGTTGATGAAACGCTTTACAGATGTATGATTGGTTCCTTGATGTATTTAACAGCTTCTAGACCAGATATTATGTTTGCTACATGTGTTTGTGCTAGATTTCAGGCTGCACCTAAGGAGTCTCATCTGATTGCAGTCAAGAGGATCTTTAGATATCTGCAAGGTACATAATCTCTAGGCTTATGGTATTCCACTGGACATTCTTGCAAATTAGTTGCTTTCTCTGATAGTGACTATGCAGGGTGTAAGTTGACCAGGAAATCAACTTCTGGTGGATGTCAATTCCTAGGCAACTGTTGATTTCTTGGCAGAGTAAGAAACAAACATCGTTGCTACATCCACTGCTGAAGCCGAGTACATTGCTGCTGCAAGTTGTACATCCCAAGTACTCTGGCTTCAGAATCAACTTTTGGATTATGGCATTACAGAGACTAAGACTCCATTATTAATGGATAGTGCTTCAGCTCTTTGCATTGTCAAAATCCAGTCCAGCACTCTAGGACCAAACATATAGAAATTAGACATCATTTTATAAGAGATTGTTTTGAAAAGGGTCTAATTAATCCTATGTTTGTGCCTAGTGCTGATGAGCTTGCAGACATTTTTACTAAGCCTTTGGATAGTTCAACTTTCCACAACCTGATATTAAGGCTTGGTATGCTGCAGCTAGAATAAGTGACAACTACTGATGATCTCAGTAATTACTGATGATCATTGGTAACCATGTCACATATAAGTACTGATGAGTTATTTTACCCTCAGTAGTTTTTATAACTACTGAAGGCTAAATGCTTTAAGTACTGTACTTTATCTGTTCTAAACTACTGATGTAGTTACAACTACTGAAATCAGTAGAAACAGATAAGTACTGATGTCCTATGAAACAACTGAAAACAGCAAAAAGGCTGATGAGTAAGTGTTGAGGACAGTATGAAACAGCTGAAAGGCTATGAATTGACGACAACTACTGATGAGTACTCTCTCTTTAGTAGTTCACAAACTGCTGTTTCTTCATAAACAACTGAAGCAATACCATGTCTTCAGTAGTTTCACAACTACTGATGACTAACACCAAGTCTTCAGTTGTTTACAACAACTGATGGCACAACCAGGGTCTTCAGTAGTTTCACAACTACTGATGACTAATACCAAGTCCTCAGTTGTTTCAACATCTGAAGTCCAACTTGTCTTCAGTAGTTTTTAAAACTACTGATGCCTAATCAGAGACTTCAGTTGTTTCAACGTCTGATTGTAAACACCATGTCTTCAGTTGTTTTATAACTGCTGACCACACCAATACCATCAGTCGTTTCAAACCTCTGAAAGTAATACCACGTCATCAGTTGTTTCAAATACTGATGACTAACATCAAAACCTTCAGTCGTTTCATAACCCGTACCCTATATATATCTGATCCCTCTTTCAGAGTTTTTCATTCTTTCACGACCTAAAATTTCAAAAGCTCTGAAAATCTTTCACCTTCATTAATGGCGACCATGCAACTCAAGCCTCGACACAACTGTGTCGCGTACCTCACTAAATCGCCCTTCTGGACCAAATCGATAATGCTATAGATCTTATGGTCCAATCACCACTGAAAACGGCCTTCCTCCTAAATCCAATCATTTATGCCGATTCGCTACATCAGTTTTGGACGAATGCAACTGTTAATGGAGAATCTATCCATTCGTCCATCAACTCTCATAAGGTGGTCATCTCTACTGCTACCATCCGCCAGATATTACTATTAGATGATGCTGCCTACCCTGTTGGATATCCTAAGCGCCAAATTGATCTTTCATTTGGACAACATGGATATCAAGGCGATCTTAGTGCTTCGACCATCCTGAAGAAACATTTCCAGATGCTGAACGATTGATATTTCATATGGTAAATGTTTGCCTGGCCTCGAAGACTTCTTCTTGGGATCAACTGTCTTCCAGATGGCAACAGGTACTGTTCTCTATCCTTGAACAAGAACCACTAAACTTCTGAAATAATTTTTCTTGAAATCAAGGATATGGCCACAAAACCACTTTCTAACGTTGGATACTATATCCTCGGTTTATAATGGCCATAATAGAGAATCAGCTTTATGCTGAGGGACTAGTTGGTCTGGGAGTCCCTGCTTTGGTTGTATTGCCGGAGGTATACTCCCGACACAACACTGACCAAACTCTTAAACAGGCTGCCAAGCTGCGCAAACCCACGCAGCTAGAACCCACAGCCTCCACTTCCACATCCAAAGTCCCCTCCAAACCCACAAAGAAGAAGCCTAAGAAGGCTACTCAGGGAGTTGAGTCCCCTGAGGATGCTCCTGCTGCACCAAAGCAGGTTATCTCTACTGGAAATAACCCCCCAGTAGAGACTATGACTCCACCAACCGAAGCCGCTCAGGTTTCCTCTCAAAAGGAACCTGATGCAACCACTCAAAGGGAAGCCACACTGCTGGGATCCTCCTCACTTGAGGGGATTACCATTGAAGAGCACCACTCGTCTCGGGTGCACACTGCTTCCACACCCTCTCCTGATGCAACCGCCCCTCAAAGCCCTACAATAATTGTTGCAAAAGTGCTGACGCAGTTGCATTCCTCACCCCCCACCCAGACACCAATCATTACTGGGATAACCTCAACACCTGAGGGGGAGGATCACAATGCTTCTGTCAACCCACAGCACAGGGGTTATCATGTTCCATCTCCTGGTGTAGACAAGGAGTGCGACCTTCTGGTGAGGCTGCCACTGCCCCTGACTCAGCAAATGACCAGGATGCAGTTGGTAACGTCTCTAAGACCTCACCAGCGGCAACAGCTGATGAAGGACATAGTCCTGAGGCTGGAAGTCCCCAGAACCAAGAACAAGGGGCACATGCTATAATTGATCTACACTCAAGGCATGTTAATCCTGACTCTGTCAGGAGGTCAGGTGATTCAGTATCAACTGATGAGACCTGAGCTTCTTCTATGATGTAGTTGCTCAAAACACCATCCTAGAGGATGAGGTTAGCAGACTCAAAGAGCTGCTGGCCAAGATGTCTCAGGATGAAAGTCCATCTGCCACACACAATACACCCACAGATGGCACCTTCTTCTGAAGGTCCCCTAACACTGAGCCAATACATACTTCCAAGCCACCAGCCTCTGCTTTTGGCACTGATTCTCAGGAACAGAACTATCCTGATCAATCAGTTGCTAACCTTCAAAAATCCCTACCTCTCATCACTCCCATGATCACAGATATAGTGATCAAAGCCATTGATGAGAGGCTTCCTACAATAATACAACCCCTGGTGGAGGAGTTGGTGACCAAATCACTTTCTACTGCTCAAACCCTTGCACCAATGCAACCAAAAAGGGGGAGAGTCAGTCAGTTAAAGGAAAAAGGAAGAGGACAGATGGGGAGAAGGAGAAAGAATCAGAGAAGGTAAATGAGAAGGAGTTGGCTGTTATAAGTGTGGAGGAGACTGAGTTTGATCATGAGAAGGAGAAGGAGAGTGAGAAGAGAGCTGAAGTGAATGAAAGTCAAAAAGACTTTCATGTCACATATCAAAAGAGGAAAGAAAGAGAGTCTGAGAAGGAGAAGGAGCTGAATGATATGGTGAAAGAAGCTGATGCCAACCATAACCGTTCAATGGATAAAATCATTGATCAGTTATATAGGCAGAGAGTTTTGACATCCAACAACTAGACTCCGAGATCAGAAGGTTGGAGACAGAGGAGATCACTCAAGATGGGCTAGTTATGATGCCTAGAAAGAGAAAGGCTGGAGATAATGATTAGATTTGTAGCCAAATACTTGGGAAGATCTCTGATAGAAATAAGGGCCTGGACCAGGGACAACATCTTGGCAATAACCACCAAGATTTGTTCGTCTGAAGCATACTCCAAGGGTTTAGTGATTAAGGCATTAAATGAAGCTGGGGTTGGGAACCGAAAAGAACTGACAAAATTTACTAAAGCCTCCCTTACAGCCAAAATGCTAAAACAGTCTGAAAAGCCTCTATCCTCAAAATCACTACCTCCACAACCCACTAAACAACCCCTTTACCCTCTAAACCAACCATCAAACCCACAAAACCAAATCCTTTACCCCCAAAACCCACTGCCAGTGATGTACCTAGACAAAAGAAAGAAAGGTACTGAGGGCTGATGAAGAAGAAGAGAGAGGATGAAGACAGACTGCCACTCTCTGCAGTTATCACTTTGCCTAAGGCTAATCAATGTCCATCACTCCTGCTTCTCAAATGCATGCTGTGATGATAAAGATTGAAGAGGAACAGATGCAAAGACATGATGAGGAAATGCTGAAAAGCATTGACAAAGCATATGCCACATCCTCTTCAATGATTAGCATGAAGAAAGAAGTCTTAAGATTGTACACCCTGCTAATACCTTTCAATATCAAAGGGAAAAAGTAAGGATATGGCCTGATCCTAGGGTGGCACACAGGATTGTCAAGAAAGAAATTCCTTCAAAATACAAGGGCCGAGTGAAGAGGTTAGTCGACGAAGACATCACTGTGGTTCTTGTAGTGTCCCCCTGGGAAATTGTAGAAGAGTTCAAGAAAGCTTATGAAGCCAAACAACCACCCCAAAAGATGTTGGAGAATAAAATCATAAAGAAGGGATTGGTTTACAAAAGACTTGAAAACTTCAAACAAGATGAGCTCAACCTGCTCTTAGAAGGGACTCATCCAGATGAGTTTGCTTACAGACAAATAACCACGGTTGAGCTCAAGAATGGAAAACAGGCCAAGTACATCTCTGAAGTGTATGGCCGAGAAGGATTGTTTGATGGTGTGCCCGAGGTGCTGACAATGGATGAGCAGATCATGTTTCTAAGGGCTTACACCAGGGAATCCTATAGGCTGATACACGGGAAGTAGATCTCATGGTTGGGGTAACAGCTCAGTGTCCAAGTCCCCAATACAGAGCTCCCAAAATATCATGCAAAACAGATCATCAGAGACTTCTTCCCAGGCCGGTGCTGAAAAAGGGTCACTTCTCATCTGATCAAGAGGATAAAAGACCAATCTATCTGCCAAAATAAGTGGGACTCGTCAATAACTTAGAGGTTTTGGCTGCATTGGTTCAGGGGGAGTTTGTTGGACCAAAAGAACCAATGAGCCTGATCAGAGAACCTCTAAGTCCACAGGACATCACAACAGCTGAAGAAGACCTGATCAGCTGTTCTACAAAGTCTGAAGAATACAACTGCTGAAGTATTTCTGAAGTACTGAAGACAAAGACTGAGACAACAGCTGAAGATCTAAAGTCTGAAGACTTCAACAAGTACTGAAGACAAAGACTAAGATCAACAGCTGAAAGACAAAGTCTGATGTTCAAGTATGAAGACATCTGCTGATGCTAACAGCTGATGACAACAGCTGAAGAGGGTTTCTTCAGTTGTTGTGATGGTTTTTCTTCATCAGTAGTTTTCTTTTCCTTTCAGTAGTTTGTTTACTTTTCTGTAGTTGTGTTTCCTTTTCAGTACTTGTAAACAACTGAAGAGGTTGTTCTTCAGTTGTGTAGTATCAGTAGTTTTATGTTTTTCAGTAGTTGTAAATAAGATGTTTAACACTTAGGAACATTTGTAAGAAGATGTCAGTTGTTGACATCTTCAGTAGTTGTTAAACATCAGTAGTTATAAAACGGTTACATGTCACTTTCAAGTGACATCAGCCTACGTCATTCTTTCCTTTATAAGGAAGGATGACTCACCTGTAATCGTGCCATTGAGGCTGACAATCTTAATGCAATATTCTTTTTGTCTGATATTTCTCTCTCTATAACAAAATTCTTTTATCGCTTTATATCGAATGTTCTTGCTTGAATTTGTCTAATTCTGAGCTATTCCGCTGCTATATCTGTTCAATCGATTAAACCAAGAGGCTGAGATCCTAACAAATAACAAGTTTTAATGTTAAATATATTTTAAATTTTATGGAAATGAGATTATGTTCTATCTCAATGCAATAAGAAAAACATAATGGTATAGTGGATTTGTTTTGAATGTATTAGAAAGTTTGTTTCAATAATCTAATTTTTTTTTGGAGAAAATATAACTTTGCATCAAAAGATTTAGAAACTTATCTTTCTATTAGTCGAAATTATATAAAGGTAATTGAGTAAGTAAGAATATGAAACCATCATAAGAGATATATGAAACTTAAAGGCGTTTATTTGAAAAAGAAGAACAGAATGGATCAGGGTTCATATGAACAGTTTTTATATATAAACCATCAACATGCAGCGACCTATCTAAAAATATATTTTTTATTATGTCATATGATATTGTATCCTATTTTATATTATAGATGATCATATGAACGGGTTGGGTGACTCATCGCAGACAGTTAAATCTAAAGTGGCATTCACTCATGAAGCAATTAGACAGATACTTATATTTGAAAATGAACTAATCATAAATATGAAAGGTATTTTATTGAGAATCATAAATATGTAAAGAATTATTAAGGATCACATAAGCAATGAACATATAAAATTGGTAATACTAAAAGATGATGGTTTGAGTTTATTTTTTTATCGTTTCTTTCATTTTATCATTCTCTCCTCAATTTTTTTATAAAAAACTATAAAATGTTCATATATGCAATACCATGTGTGTGCATATATGCATATTATCAAAAGTCTATAGATATCGTTATTTTTAAAAATCTATCTTAAAAATAGTAAATTTACAAACATTTTGATATATTTATATAATAAATAGTAGGAGAGTTAAAGTGGTTCTTTCTGGTTCTTTACACATTTATAGTTCTCAATTGAATGTCATGTAACACCCGAATATTTATTATTTTGAAGCCGGTGAAGAAAGAAAAGAAAATAAAGTTCAAAGTCGAGGGACCAGACTCGCCAACGAATAAAAGTTGGGAAATGTGGTGATATTAGTAGGGAGAGGGCAGCCCACTCTCCCCACACACCCCACATTTCAAACTTCATAGAGAGAAAGGAGAAGAATAAGAGAAAAAGAGTGGTTCGGGTGATTCGGGTGGCCATACTCGTTGTGTAGCAAGCCAAACGAACCCTTTAACGTTGTGCTCGTTTATGTGAGTTATAGGACCCACTTTTACTTGTTTTCAACCGATTTTAGGGCTGGAAAGCTTAAAAACCCGTTTTTGTATGTGTATGTTTTGACCCATTTGGGTGTGATGTGTGTGATGCGTTTCGTGTATGTTTCCGGGCTTGTGTGTGCTTGTATGGTGTTATGGTATGCATTCCTAAGGTCCAGGAGGGTTAATTTAGACTTAAAATGGGTTTAGATGAGTTTGGAGGCCGAAAACCCTCGGCTGCAGTCGGGATGAACTCCATTCTGCATCAGCTAGGGCTAGGCGACCGAATGGAGGCCATACGGCCGACTGAGGGGTGATTGAGGGTCATTCGCATGATTGGGATTCATTTGTACGATTGAGGATTCAATCGCACGACTAAGGTTTCAATCGCACGACTGGGAGTCCAATCGTATGGGGAGTCATGCGACTGAGGGTTCAGTCGCATAAGTGCTTTGTCGCTTGAGTTCGTTCACATTAGATCAGTCGCATAGGTGCCCATTCGCATTTGTTCCATCCGCATGAGGTTCATACGCACGAGTGGATGTCCATTCGCCTAAATGTTCATCCGCTTGAGTTCAATCGCATGATGTTCAGTCGCATGGAGGCCATGCGACTGGAGGGTGTCCATACGCACAATTAGGGCTGTTGCACCCGAAGAAAGTGTAGTTAGACTTCTGGATTTCGGGGGAAAGTGCGATGTAAGTCTTGACGTAAAGGTTTCCTGTAAGAGCATGTAAGATAGCAGATGTGGCCTTAGAAGCATGTAGGGCATAGAGATGATGATGTTGCATGTTTGTATGTATGATGTTGCCCTGTATGATGTGATGTGGATGCATGTTAATGTTCCTTAGTATGATGTATAATATCTTTCCTATGGCTTTACTTATTATGAGAATGAACGAAGTATTATGTAACGTAAAGTGAAAGATAATGAAAGAGGAACATGATGATGAATGCATGCATTAATGAACGAATGAAAGAAGTCTTGCAAGCATTGGATATCAGGGTCCTTCTTTGTGATTGACTAAACGTGTAGTGCCTCTACCGCTTACCCCTAGTACTGTGGCATACGTTAGCTGTTCATTTATTGACTTCGGCCCAGTAGCTAAGACTGATGGTTACTCCTAGTACCGTGGCATACGTTTAGTTGTTCATTTATTGACTTCGGCCCGTAGCTAAGACTAGCCGGGGTGTAGCACATGGTATTGGTACGGTTGATGTTCGATGCGCAAGTAAGTTATATTGAACGAATGAACGGATGAATGAATGAAGAAGATAATAATGATATTATCTACGCGTACGTATGACGTGTGATCATGTAAAAGTAACAAATGGTTTTATATGAAAGTAAGTAAGTTTTAGAATAAAACTAGGACTCACTCAGCAACGCTGACTTTTTATATGTTTTCCAGTTGGCAGGAAATGATTGCTGAGGATGGCACCGTGAAGCTACTCAGCTCCTTTTGGGATGGCATTCTTTTGATTGATGTTTTTGCATTGTAATGCGAACAAACTATTTTAATGAATGTTGTATTAATTTGCAAAAGCATTTACATGGAAATGAAAGATTGTTTTAGTTTTCCGCTGCGATTTTATGAAATACAAATGTAATTATACGTTTTATGTGCGATGAGAACCCAGCTGTAAGCGTCCCGGAACGGGGCCTTACAAGTTGGTATCAGAGTCAAAGTTTAAGTGAAATGGGTAAATTTTCAAAATAAACCTTTACTTAAACTGAGAATGGGACGGAAAGGGAATGGGATGCCAATATGAGTAGCTGCGTGCCATCAGGTATTTTTGTAAAGTTAACCGGTTTTATGTGCGCATGGTATGTGTTATGTGTTGTATGTGGGTTTAAATACTGATGTAGTCGGGACATGTAATGCTTGGGGTGTGAAGAGTAAAGTAAGTGGCTAATCACAACTGGCCACTGTAATTAGGGACTTACTATACTTAACATAAACTGAGCTGTTCCTTTGAATGACTGTGTTGGTGTTTGAATCTTTCAGTGTGCGTGTGATGGCCGGAGGTAGATCTTCGAAAGCTTCAAGGGGTGGAGGTCACGGTGTTGAACCGCGACCCAAGAGAGGGAGACCCAGAGTTGAGAAGGTGGTTCATGAAGAACCAGAGACCCCTCATCCGGAGGGTGGCGACGAGAGCGCCAATCTGAGAGCTTCGGTAAAGGAGGCTGTGGTGGAAGAGGTTCATCAGGTGATGCAGATGATTCTACCATCTGTGGTGACCGAAGTGATTAAGGCAGTAAAAGAAGGGGAAAGAAAGGAGAGAAACAGGTCCTCGGAAGGACGGGAACAACCAGAGCTGGAAATGGTTCTCTCGGATGACGAAGAAGAGGAGGAGGAAGAAGATCCTGTGCCGGAGACAGCACGAGGTTGTAACTATGGGGGGTTTCTGAGATGTAAGCCCCCTGCTTTCGACGGTAATGGCAATGCTGCCGCTGCTCACCGATGGGTGAGAGAGATGGAGGCCGTTCTCGACATCAGCGAGTGTCGGGAAGATCAAAAGATGAAGTTTTCCACTCATTCATTTGTGGACTCGTCACTATGTTGGTGGGACAACATTGTCCAAGCAGAGGGTAATCGGCAATCGGAGAATGAAATGGCCCGAGTTGAAGAAGATGGTGATTGAGGAGTTCTGTCCTCACAGGGAATGGATAAGTTGGAAAGGAAGTTTCTGCAGTTGGAGGCTGGAACCTGACACACAGCAATATACAACAAGTTCAATGAGATGGCACGATTGGTGCCAGATCAGGTGACGCCTCTATCTCGGAAGATCAAGAGGTACATTCAGGCTTACCGGGGGATGTCCGCAGGCATATGATTGCCGCCTGACCAAGCACGTTTAGGTCGGCGGTTAATTTGGCAGGGAGAATGTATGACGAGCGGGAGGTGGTGGTGACTGAAGCGAGTAAGAAGGGTGGTGGTGATCGGAACTGGAATGGGAGGAGGTTTGGTCGAGGTGATGCCTCGACGGGTAACAAAAAGGCACGGGTGGATGACCGCCGTGTGGCCACATCGGGAGCGGGATCAAGGAGGTGTGGTAAGTGTGGAAAGGAGCATGCGGGAGAATGTAGGTTGGGTTTGAATGTGTGCTTCAAGTGTGGGAAGACAAGGCATATGGCGAAGGATTGCCTGTCGGGCAAATGTTTTAACTGTGGGGAAACTGGTCATATGAGCAGAGATTATAAGAAGTCGAGGGCTGAGGGTTCTGGGGTGAAGAAGACGGGAAGTGATGGACCCAGGGCGAGCGCCAGGGCATTCACCATGACACAGGAGGAGGCTAGGACGGACCCTGACGTTGTGTCCGGTACGTTTCTACTGAACCAAACTTTAGCTTCTGTGTTATTTGATTCCGGTGCTAGTAAGAGTTTTATTTCTGCTGCTTTCTGCGCTAAGCTGCCTGTTAGTAGTAGACATGTTTATGCGCCTTTTGATGTAGAAACTGCCATAGGTAAGTCTACCAGGATTTCTGAGATGATAGAGAATTGTGATGTGGAACTTGAGGGTCATAAGTTTCCTGTTAGACCATTTGTGATGGCCTTAGGTGGTTTTGATTTGGTTCTTGGGATGGATTGGCTAGCGGACTTCGAGGCGAACATTGTGTGTCGCAAGAAGATGATTCGGTTGTCAGCGCCTAACGGTAGTTCAGTAATGGTTTATGGTGATCGGTTACTATGATTCCGAAGGTGATCTCGATGGCAGTGGCGGGAAAGTGTATGAGGCGTGGATGTAGTGCTTACTTGGCCTATGTAAAGATGGATACGCCAACACCACAACTAGCCATGTACCAGTTGTGTGTGACTTTCCAGACGTGTTCCCAGAAGACTTATCAGGAGTGCCACCTGACAGAGAGATTGAATTTCAGATTGATCTGATACTGGGTGCCCAACCTGTTGCCAAAGCACCGTATCGGTTGGTTCCGACCGAGATGAAAGAGTTGATGGAGCAGTTGCAAGAGCTACTTGATAAGGGGTTCATTAGACCGAGTATCTCTCCTTAGGTGCTTCGGTCCTGTTTGTAAAGAAGAAGGACAGTAGTATGAGGATGTGCATCGACTACCGCGAGCTGAACAAGTTGACGTTGAAGAACCGATACCCCTTACCGAGGATAGATGATTTGTTCGATCAGCTTCAGGGTGCCAGTTGGTTCTCGAGAATAGATCTTCGATCTGGTTATCATCAGCTGAAGGTGAAGGAGCAAGATGTTCCTAAAACAGCTTTTCGTATGCGCTATGGTCATTACGAGTTTCTTGTCATGTCTTTTGGTTTGACCAACGCGCCAGCTGCTTTTATGATTTGATGAACCGTGTGTGTCGGCCGATGCTGGATAAATCAGTGATTGTGTTTATTGATGATATCCTGATTTACTCGAGGAGCGAAGTAGAGCATGCCAGTCACATTCGGGAGGTTCTAGAGACGTTGAGAAGGGAGAAATTGTATGCTAAATTCTCCAAGTGCGCGTTTTGGTTGCGCAAAGTTCAGTTTTTGGGTCATGTGGTGAATCCTGATGGGATAATGGTGGACCTGGCGAAAGTGGAGGCGGTTATGCAATGGCAGTCACCGAAGACGCCATCCGAGATCCGTAGCTTCTTGGGTTTGGCGGGCTACTATAGAAGATTTATCCAAGACTTCTCTAAGATTGCTTCTCCACTGACTAAGTTGACCCGAAAGGATGTAAGTTTGTTTGGGGTCAGGCTCAAGAGAAGGCGTTCGAGGAACTGAAGGTGAGGTTGACTCAAGCTCCAGTCCTGTCCTTACCCGATGGAAGTGAAGATCTAGTGGTTTATTCTGATGCTTCCTACTCAGGGTTGGGGTGCGTGTTAATGCAAAGAGGAAAGGTTATAGCCTATGCATCTCGACAGTTAAAGGTTCATGAGGTCAATTATCCTACTCATGACTTGGAGCTAGCAGCCGTGGTCTTTGCGTTGAAGATTTGGAGGCACTACCTCTACGGGACGAAGTGCACCATATTCACTGACCATAAGAGTTTGAAGTACTTCTTCGAGCAAAAAGACCTGAACATGAGGCAGAGGCGATGGTTGGAGCTTATAAAGGATTATGATTGTGAGATCCATTACCATCCGGGCAAAGCTAATGTGGTGGCGGATGCCCTTAGCCGAAAGAAAGGCCCGAACCGATTCGAGTGAAAGCTTATCAACTAATCATGACCTCTGATGTGATGAAGCAAGTCAAGGAGTTTCAAGATGAGGCATTGAAAGAAGATCATCTTAACTCGGAAAGAATGAAAGGTCTGGTTGGGGAGTTGGGTGAAAACACACTCAGTATTAGAACTCGATTCGGTCGTGTGTGGATTCCTCGTTTTGGGGATCTACGGGTGAAGATCATGGATGAAGCTCACAGAACTCGAT
>CM046452.1:96548310-96713310 GCA_025506515.1 Flaveria trinervia | reverse complement strand
CTTTGCTATTAAGGGTGATTAGGTACTCTTTATATATATTTTTGACCGACCACACGACATCGATCAAAATGGCGCCGTTGTCAGGGAATCGTTGCACTTAGTGTTAGTAATAGTTATTTGTTTCTTAAATATATATATATATATATATATATATATATATATATATATATATATATATATATATTCTTTCTTGTTTTTAGTTATTTATTATTTTTGTCGTTCAGAATTACACTGGTATTTGTTTATTGAGTGCAGATAGTTGAGATTCTTATGCATACGAGGCATTCCGGAAGGACTTCCCCATTGCTCTTTGATCCTAAGATTGAGAAAACAGCAAGAGACAACCGAGTTTTTCACAAGGCAAATCCCTCACCACTCCTATTCCACGAAGTGTGTGGTCTGAAGAAGGCACCTCAACAGCTAAGGCTAGTGAAATCTTACGAAGGCTTTCCAAAACACCGGAAAGTAATCCATTCAACAGCATGAATAACTCGGGAAATCAAAGTGGTCCGTCTACTCAACCTCCTCCACAAAGGGAGCAACCTCTAGGTGATATTCCACCTCCATTGTTCCCACCACATAATGCTCCACCACCTCAGCAACAAATTCCACCATTTAACCCAGTTCAAGGAAACCCTATACCTCCACCACCACAATTCCAAACGGGTGACACTACTCGTGTATACCCACAACCTAATCCACCTATTCAACAAGAACCGGTTAGAAATGTTAACTATGAGGCTCCACGAAATCCCTCAGTTCAGTTTAATCAATCCAACTCGAGCCGGAATGATGGTGTTAATGGTGATGAAGATATAAGGGATTGGGTATCAAATTGGGATGATGGAATGGAGCATGGGAATTCAAATGCTGGATATGGAGTGGGAGATGAAGATGGATTTGGTTTCAACTATGGTTATCAGCATTTAGGAGGCTACAATCATCATATTAATCCAGTCTTCCAAATGGCTAATCAAGGTCCACCAAGAGCCATGAGGCAACCAATGAATCAACATCCTCAACCGGTTTTCCTCAACATCATGATGGTCTCCCGCAAGTCCATCATCGTGCTCCGATTCGTGGAGTTGAGAGCCATTTTAGACCTCAAATTGCAGTCAACTCATCTCCAATAGTAAGCCCTATTGCACATGGTCGATCTTTCGAGGTGAGGCCACAAGGACTGAATATGTTGCCATCTTTCTATGGTAAAGGAACCGAGGAACCGTACCTCCACATTTCTGAATTTGAAGCGGTGTGTAGCACAATTGGAGGACAAGGGTTTACACCGGATCAAGTTAAGCTCGTGTTATTTCAATTCACCTTGAAGGACGCTGCGAAACAATGGTTTCTATCATTGCCATCTGCAAGCATTTTTACATGGGAGGATATGCAACAACAATTCCTAGAAGAGTATTACACACCTCAACGAACAAGTGATGCAAGGGCTAACATTCGGAACTTTCAACAATAACCAGGTGAACTTTTCTATGAAGCTTGGAAGCGGTTCAAACAATTGCTAAGGAATTGCCCTCATCATGGTATTCCGCAATGGGAGTTGATCAATGCATTTTATGATGGATTATCCACTGATGACATCCGGGATGTGAACTCTACTACGGGTGGAACATTCCTTTCTAATCATGTGGAGGTGGATTGGGAATTCTTAGAGAAAATGGCGGTGAACTCAAAAAGGCAAGCTCAATCTAATAGGAAGAAGAAACACGCCATTGTTAGATCTGCAACCACTACTAATGCCAATGAAAGATTAGAAAAATTGGAGAGAGCAAATCAAATGTTGGAACGTCAGTTGGCGAATTTGAACCTCAATGGGGGAAATATGACACCTCAAGGCGCACCAATCTTTCCTGTGTGTGAAGGATGTGGTGATCTTGGCCATGCTATCATGGATTGTCCAATGAAAGTGGGTAGACCTGAGGAAGAAGTAAATCAAGTATATGGTGATCGAAAGCAATATTATATGAACTCTAATACATATCATCCAGGTTTGCGTAATCACCACAATTTTAAGTATGGTAACACATCTAATCAATCTAATCCTCATTTTCAGGTACCAAATCAAGGAGGTCAATCGTATCAGAACCGACAACCGATGTATAACAACCAGAATTACAACCAAGGAGGATATAACAAGGGTTACCAATGAATTATCAACCTAATGGCGATCAAGGAAGCTCAAGCAACTCATTCGAGGTCATGGACTTTCTCCGAGAGATTAAGAAAGACAATGAGGTACGAGATAAAACCGTGGAGGCATTAGCAAAACAAGTTGGACAACTAGTGGAAGAGATGGCACAATTGAGAAGAAATCCAGGAACGTTGCCTAGTGACACCACTGTCAATCCTCAGCATCAAACACCGGGTGCAAGAAATACAAAGAGTGCAAACATCAATCAGGTAAGTATTCTTCGCTCTGGTAAAGTTTATGATAATAAAGTGGTTTCCACACCACCATTCGAAGACGGAGTGGTGGAGAACCTTGGTGAGGATGGGAGAAGTGATGATGAGTGTGAACCGGACACCCATAGTGTTAAACAAAAGAAAAAAGTAACTTTTCAAGATACACCAAAATCTAAGCTTAAAAATGAGTCACCTAAGGGCAATGGTAAGGGTATGGAGATTAATACCATACCTTATCAAAGGCTTTAGAAAATCCTGAAACGTCAAAAACTGTAAACAAACGGGGTCCTCAACAAGAAGAAATTTAGGAAATTTTCAAGCAAGTTAAAGTAAATATTCCTTTACTCGATGCAATTAAACAGGTACCGACGTATGCTAAATATCTTAAGGATATGTGTACTCAAAAACGAAATAATAAATTTCCAAAAATGCTTGATTTAACAAAAAAAGTGAGTGTTGTGTTAATGGGTTCGTTGCCTCTGAAACTTCGGGATCCCGGAACGCCTTTGATACCAATTCAAGTTGGTGACTTTAAAATGGCAGGGGCGTTACTGGATCTTGGAGCGAGTGTAAGTATTCTTCCGGGAAGCTTATATGATCAGTACGATTTTGGTCCACTTCGTAAGGTACTACCGTAGTATTAGCCGATTTGACACCTAAGTTTCCTAGAGGAATCGTGTCTGATGTGATTGTCATGGTTGAAGATTTCTACTACCCGGTTGATTTCTTTGTTTTAGACTATGTGTCAAATGATAAAACAAAGCAACCTAACGTCATACTTGGTAGACCATTCTTGGCCACCGCGAATGCCTTGATAAACTGTAGAACCGGGACAGTGGATATGACATTTGGTAATAGGAAATTGCGTTTAAACGTGTTTGCTAATACACCAAACTCTCTACTCAATGATTTGCTTTATGGCGGACATCATTGAGGAGTGTAATCCTCACGAAAGTGAGGATGCCACCAGAGAGACTTGTTTTGTTTGTGATGATGCAGGTTGGAATCATATGACAGATCTAGCAATTGAGGCACAAAAGTTAGATGTCATGGTTGTTGATGCTGGTAGGCCCCCATGGACACATCAAGTTGAGAACTTGCCTGAGCATATAGACAAAAAGATAAAGCCTTCATTGGAAAGCCCACCGGAGTTGGAATTGAAAGATCTTCCTAAGCACCTCAAATATGCATTTTTGGGAGAAGACAACACGTTGCCCGTAATCATCGCAGCCGACTTAGAAGAAGATCAAGAAGCCTCATTGTTACAGGTTCTTCAAACATACAAAGCTAAGAATATGACACCATCACAAGACAATCTATAAAACTTCACGCTGTTAATGTGAAAAGGAAAAACAATGAATAGATTAGGGTTCATATAAACAGTTGGTATATATAGATCGTTATCGTGCGTAGATATCATATGTAAATTTTATATTATGTCATATGATATTGTATCATATTTTATATCAGATGTGATGATATGAACGGGTTGGGTGTCTAACGTATATTTTATCTCATGGCGTATGGTATTGTATCATATTTTACATATGATATGGACGAGTTGAGTGACTCGTTAGAGACAGTTTAATCAAAACTGGAATTACCATCTTAAGCAATTAGACAAATATTTATATTTGAAGATGAACTAATCATGAATATTAAATATACGTATACAAATATTTCACAACAGAACACATATATATTGATAAGATAGATCACATACCTTTTGCAGCACAAAGAAGAATATTTTTAATAACGTGAATCGAAGTTCGACCTTTAGTCATCAAAAGTCAATAAGTAACAGCTAATTTTGTACTATGGTAGCACAAAAAATTCCTCTTTTGATGTTCCTCAACTTCATGAAGCACAAAACTAGTATTAGGAACATAACCTATTTTTCAAACATTCCAAAACTAATATATATCTAAGCCACTGTAAATGTCTTTAAAATGGGCATGTGATCAGTCTCTTGCATAAAACGAATTAACCTTGTTATTAATAATAATCCAATTTTTTCCAGGTCGTTTCTTGAAACCTTTTCTCATATCTTTTCATGTTTTGTTTCATAACAATGCCATCTCCCAGATGTAAAATATAAGTTAGATACAAGTATCTACGTAGACAGATCATTGGCTTCTTCAGGGTTGTGGCCGGTCGTCTTCGAGAATCATCAAAAACTTTTGGGCCCTGGAAGAGTAGAGAAGAATAGCCCCCTTATTATGTAGAGTGATACACTCACATATAAAATTTTGGCCACTATGCAAGTAGAAAAAAACGAGATTCAAGTTGGATAAATCAATCGCACTGAACTCATATATTCAGATTGTTTTTTACCTCCCCCACCTTGTATGGCAAGTTATTTTGATTGATTTTTAAAATGGGTTTAAATCTAGTGATAGATAAATGATAGTGGGATAAAATTATTATAATTTTAATGGACTCTAATGTTTGTTAGGCTTAAAAACTCTAAAATATTAATTAGTTTGTTAATGGCCTAACAAGTTTAAGTGTTTTATAAATTGTGCATTAGCTTTTTTTAAATAAATATACTATATTTTTTTTTTAAAAAATTTTGGGCCTCTATGAAGATTGGGACACGAGCAGTCCCCCCCCCCCCCCCTCAGGGCTGGCTTTGGGCTTTTTATAAACAATAATTTCTTTTGTGGTTTTGTCAATAACTAAATTCATATGAATTTTACAAATATCAATAAATCTCTCCATAGAAAAGGGTGCGGCTCATATGGAATTTTCTTAATAATATTTTCAGCCTCTTCAAGTATTAACGGTTTTACAGTTTGAACCAAAAAAAGAGTACACATTCACATACTAAATTTAGTTCATTTGTTCATCAGTTATAAGTTTCTAATTTATTATTAATAGAAAAGCCAACAAAAAAATTTATGGTATAGCCTACCACAAAGCATCAATCTCTTCCTTTTAACTTTTGTTCATAGTTTTTAATTTTTTGTTCTAGCATACCCAAAACCCCCTCAAGTTTTTTCTCATTTTGTTCCAAATCTCTAAGCTTTGCTACAACTCTACCCACCTTATCTTTGACATGTTGACGTTGGCTTTTTACCTCTGCATACCTTTGTACATCTAAGGCACTGACTCAAACATAAATGCCACGAGTGCACTTATCTTCTCGCGCAAAAAGCCAACGTTCATGCCTAAATTCTCCATTGATTTCAGGGATTAATCCCATCCTTTAAACTCTTCCTTCATCGTAGTGAGCTCACATGTTTTGATCTGATTGACAATTCTTACAATTTCGCCAATCATACCCACCACAAACTTGTCATACAAGCCTTCTTGAAGACCATCATAAAGGTATTGTTTCTTGTGTATGCAAAGCTTGTAATAACCCATTCTAACATCGTTGGGTAGCTCAGATTCGATGTTAAGGCCATCGACTAGAATCCGAAAGTCTTCAAAGGATTTGACATCATGGAAGGGAAGATAACGTATGGATGAACTAGAGCATGCTAGATATTCTGAGCAATCCTCTTCGTTATTGTTTCCTTGATGTTTGATAAGGTGGTCTGCAGGGGGAATAGATCGTGATAGTGGGAGAGACTTGCGTGGCTTTTTAACCCCTTTTCACGCCATGGTTAGAGAAAGTGACTCTGGCTGCTTGCTTTTCTTGTTTCTTGCAAACGTTGCAACTATTTTCACATAACTAAGTTCTCTAATATAAATAAAAGATGTTGACTAAAAACAAATAACTATTATTCAAAATAGTTACCTGGAGTTATTGCATGTCAAGATGATAATCCTCATATCTAGTCGGCATCGATTTCCAACGACTACTCTGTCAAAAACACACCTAAATCCATTGATAACAAATTAAATCTAGGAAATGTATATACAATATGACGAACGACAAAACGAGATATGATTATAGATACCGATGAAGGAGCTTCGGGAACATGAGGCGGAGAACTTGAGAGTTTTAACAATTGAGATAAAATCAAGTTGTCTTCACTAGAAGCGGGGGATATCGTGTCGTTCGTGGATTGGGTTCGGATTTTGCTACAGTTAAGCTTAGTTCTTCTGTGACGGGATGTGGCTCCATAATCAGAGGTTTAAATTGGAGAAGATTAAAGAGATTTAGAGCTTGAAGATTGTCCAACAATGACTTTTTTCCACTTGTGAGCTTCCTTTGCTGTTTTTATAATTTTGTAAGTTTAGTATTTTTTATTTGTATCAAGATCTATACAAGAAAGTAAATATATAAATAGAGTAAGATTGAAAAGTGTTAGAAATTTACTTTTTGTTGCAGAAGAGGTAACAAAGTATGAATGTAAGGCTATGGTAAGGAATCTATATATGGAGCTTCACGTCTTGATGTGAAGGAGAAGAGCGATGAATGGATCGGGTTCACAGGGACAGTCTGTATATATAGACCGTCAGACGAAGATATCTAAGCATATATTTTGCATTATGTCGTATAATATTGTATCGAATTATATCATATATCATATAATGTGATATGATGTTATATTATGTCATGTGATGCCAAATCATGTCATCACAAATACCATAAAAACCATGTGTTTCGTTTTTGTCATGAAAGTGCTCTAGAAATTTTTACACATAAAACCAACACAATTCATGCTTTTTTATAATATTGTTTAGTGTTTTTTTAATAGAAAACTTCATTTAAATTTAAGTTACTCATTTTTTTTGTTTTGGTTACTCAAGTTTTAATGGATGTTCTAGTATTAGATACTTTACATGTTTTATAGGTAAATATGATGATGTAGCTGTATTTTTTTTGTTTAACCTTTTTACTTATTGCTAATTTGGATTTAAAAATATATTTTTCATTTTACTAAATATAAATAATTTAACTCTTAATAAATAGATTTTATATCCGAAGAAAAGGTTATATGAGATGGTAACATGCTGCTAAATTCAAAAAAAGGACAATCTTTTTACAACAATTTTCAATTTACGATAAATATCATAACATATACCATAAAAAAACAACATGTTTTTTGTTTTTCATAAAAATCAATAATTTTTTACACATAAAAGTCAACATAAGTTATACTTTTATCATAAAAGATGGTCAATATTAATTAACGTATATGTTAAAAAAAGAAGTTAAACAAATAGTGATTAAAGAAATCAAGGTCGTTCATATTTCATCAATGGTGAGAACCAAGACCTTGGACACGTGTGTCTTTTGTATGCTACGTGTATCATGTGTGCTTTCAAGGTTTTGAGTTTTAAATAGAGAAGAGGGTTACACGTAAACCGTCAAATAATAAACTCACAAACCATCACTTATGTTTAATAACTAGTTGGCGTTACCGCACGTTGTGACGGAGATAGTAACATAGTTTAATGGATTTATTAAAAGATTTTAAGAGTAAAGAAATGAAAAATATACTTGTAGCATCTAAATTTTTTTATATGTATTATAATACGTATGCAAAACATATTAGCTTTTGAAGTAACACTTCAATTTAAATTTTTGGGATTTTTTATACTGTTTATACAAAATCTATTTACTTATGTAAAATTTACATAGTAAAATGAGAACAAATAATTTTTTTAATAGTATAAAGTATAGATACTTGAGTTCTTGACCGATGATCTTCTCTGTTCTTCGACATTAAACCTGGCAAAATGGGCGGGTCGGGTCGGGTTGGGTATTGGGTCAAGACGGGTTTGGGTTAGAATGGGCTCGGGTCAGAACGGGTTTTTGTCAAAAACGGATCAGGATGGGTTCGGGTCAAGATGGGTCGGGTCAAGATGGGTCGGATCAAAAAATTAAAAAAATTTTGATTTTTCAACAAACAATAAAAATATATAAACTACAAATAAAAGTTATTTAAAATATTGATAAAACTCTCAGAGCATTTTATCTTTTAGCGTACAAAATATGCATATCATTGAAGTTTCTACCAAAAAGATAAAAATGTAAACAATATAATAAAAACCAAAGAAACTTTATCGTAACATTTCATCACTAACGATAACACTTCATCACCTGCAACAACACTCATCACCTATCACAATTCAAAATTATAATCAAGAAAATAAATCAAACCTCAATATACAAAATTAACAATATTTGAAGTGTGTAAAGAATGGATAATTGATATTACCTAAAAGTTGCTACTATCATAAGTCGAATCAACGATTCAATATCTTCTACAATTTCTTCCTCCATCTCGTTTTCGTTCTCGTTCTCATCTGAATATACAAAAAGTAAAATACGTATGATTTACTATTAACATTACATATAAACATGAAAACACGTGCATATTAAAAAAACCTAATTAATACCTTCTAAATCAAACAACCAATCACGAGTGCATAACAAGGCCTCGACATTTGAAGATATAAGTGAACTTCGAAATTTACTTATAACTCGGCCACCAATACTGAAAGAAGATTTTGACAACGGTCGTGATTGGAATGCTCAAAATATCACGAGCCATTAAAGCCAATTGTGGATACCTTCCTCGATTATTCTTCCAATATTGTAAAACATCAAGCTGTTGTTTTCTATCAAGTGAAGGTTCCTCAAGATACATTGTTATTGTGATTTTTTTCTCTCAACACTTTTAAATTGGCTTTCAAATGACTCAAACCCATCCAACTCATCAAATACATCAACACCAAGATTTGAACATCCAGCCAACGAAGAATCATGCGTCTCTAAACGAACATCGTACTCCTTCTCATATAACTATGAATACCATCAAATATACTCTTCAACTTCTCATCGCGTACTTTATTTGTCATATTAAGTTTTGAGAAACAATACTCAACAATCTTAAACTTGTATCGTGGATCTAAAATAACAGCAAAAATAAGACCACGCTATAGCTTTCCTAATATTTTTCAAACTTGAGTTTCATGTCTTTCGCCATATCACTTATAACACGATCCGTGTTATGAATTTCCTCTTCAATAAATAATTGAATTCGCCACACATTACGAAAGTATAAGTTGGAAGTAGGATAGGAGCTTCCAGAAAATAAAGTCGTGATGTTATAAAAAGGTTTCAAAAATCTTGTGATTCTTTCCACTCTTATCCACTCATCTTCCGATAGAAAAGACTTATAATTTGAATCAACTAGCGCTAAACGGGCATAAGCCCGTTATAAGTCAATGCGCTCTCAAGCATAAGATATGTGGAATTCCATCTTGTTATGACATCTTGACGTATGTGTTGCCCACATTGTAATGAAAGTTGTTGTATGCATTCTGCGAACTTATACTTTCTGAAACCTCGAACATATTTTACCGACTCCCGAACCTTCTCGATGGCTTATTCAATTACTTTCAACCCGGCTTGAACAATAAGATTTAATACATGTGCAGAACACCGCACATGAGTAAAATCTCCATCACAGACTAATGTGTTACTTAGATGCAAATGACTTTTTAGATATTCTACTAAAACATCATTATACTTGGCATTATCTAGTGTGATCGTATAAATCTTTTTCTCAATGCCCCAATCTGCTAGAAAGTTGATCAAGTACTTTGCTAAAATGGAACCACTATGCGGAGGCGGTATAACTCGAAAGTTCAACACCTTTTTCCTCAAAACCCAATTCTCATCGACATAGTGGGCCGTTAGTGCCATAAATCCATCCGTTGTGATAGAACTCCATAAATCAGAAGTCAAACATATTCTACTATTTACCTTTTGTAACTCATCTTTAAGAATCGTTTTCTCTCTATCATAAATTTTTAGGACATCCGACTTTGCAGTGTTTCTTGTTATGGGATTCGCATCACGATGTAAAAACTTATGTAAATCTTTTGTTGCCTCATGTTCAACATAACTGAACGGGTAGTTATGTTTAATGATTGAATATGCTAGTTTCTCCCTATACATCGCTTGATCCAGAGGGGCACGTTTTTTTGGTTGATCGGGTTCATCAAGATCAAAACACTTCGGAATATGTCGCTTCATGTTAGATGTCCCTGATTTTGGATTGTCACTATACACTTTTCCACAGGCAATACAACTTGCCTTTTTATTCCCGTCAAGTCCAACCGGTAGTTTTTCAAAATAATCCCAAACTTTAGAATGAGTCTTACTCGAACTAAAAGAAGTTACTTCATCATCAAAATCAGTGTTATTCGACATATTTGATGAACTTGTTGGATAATTTCACCTGCAAATAAATTGAAACTTGAACCCTTACATCTAACACTTGAACAACCAAATGATTTAAAATGAGCTAAATTGAAAATGAGTAAATGACAAAGAACAACAAAAAATAAGAATTCAAAACAAACTACATTTAAAACCATTTTAGTGGTATGGTCCTCCAACATTAAATAAGAATTCAAAATAAGAATTCAAGTTGAACACTCAACACTCATCATTTATTATCCTAATACTTAAAGAAAGTCAGAAACTAAAAAAGACCTGCAAGAGATATACATATATATATATAACGACCTGCAAGAGATATACATATATATATGTTCCTTACCGATGGTAATGATTCGACGGTGGTGGACTGGTGGTGGACCGGTGGTCTAATCGACGACGGTGGGCGGTAGTGGTCTGGTCGACGGTAGTGGACCGATGGTCTAATCGACGATGGTGAACGGTAGTTGTCTGGTCAACGGTGGTTTGAGGAAGAAGGAAGCGGCGACAGTGGTTTGAGCTTGAGGTGACCGATCGACGGTGGTTTGAGCCTTGAGGTGACCGGTCGACAGTGGTTTGAGCCTTGAGGTGATCGGTCGACGTTGGTTTGAGCCTTGAGGTGACCGGTCGACGGTGGTTTGTGGTTTGAGGTTGTGACTTGTGAGCTTTTGACTCACGGTGGTTTGTGGTTTGAGCCTTTGAGGTTGTGGCTCAAAACAATGAGGGTATGTGTTTTGACTCAAAACTATCGAAGGTGGAAGTGGCCAGTGACCCAGTGGGTAAGTTATTCATGGCCCATCCTGACCCGTGATGTATTTACATCAGATTTTTAGAGTCCATTCTAACCCTATCCATGTGTTTTTAGACCCAAACTAACCCATTTATTTTTTAAAAATGTCCATAGGGACCCAAAATGATAAATATGGGCTGAATTTGCCAGGTTTATTCGACATGATCGTTTGGTATGTTCTTTTTCTTTCTCTTGACAGTTACCGATCATCAACTATTTGTATTCATAAACAAACGATTTTGATTGTAGGCCGGTGAGAGAAAACCTTGTACCATTGATTTTAAATGAGTTTGATTTTTGAGTTAAGGAAAGTCGTTCCTTCTCCAAAATCGTTCGGTATCTTAGATATTTTCATCATCATCTTTGATTTTTGGTTATTCATCTTCGATTTTCTCAATCTTGGTTTTGGTTCTGTTCGACATTATTTCATAAGAAAACCACGATATGTTTGATTTTGTTTCATATGAACCAATAGTAAACGTATACGGTCCTCATGACCAGCAAGAAAGATCAAGTTTATGGAAGGAGCTTGTTCGTTTAAAAGGAATGTTTAACGGTTTATGGATCTTTTTGGGAGATTTCAATGAAGTGAGATACCCGTATGAAAGACTCAATTCAGAATTCTCTATGGTTATGGCCTCAAAGTTCAACAATTTTATCAAAAATGCTGGTTAAGAGAAGACAATATGGGTGGTTCGAGATTTACATTTATGTCCTCTGCTGGCTGCAAACTGAGTAAACTTGATCGGTTCCTAGTTTGCTCATCTTTTGCGAACCATTTCCCTACTGCCGAGGTGACTGCCCTCTCAAGACTTTATTCGGATCACGGTCCTATTATCCTAAAGACCGTGTCTACTGATTTTGGGCCTATCCCCTTCAAAATTTTCAATTCATGGATGTCAATGGAAGATTTTGACAAAGTTGTCTCGAATGCTATTCAAGATTATACAAATAAAACATCCTGTCATAAAGACCCTATCACAAAACTTTCAGAAAAACTCAGAGCCCGTTAAGGTGGCTCTCAAAACATGGAACTCGAAGCGGAGGGTGAAATCAACTCAGGAGAAGGAGGAGCTAATGACCAAAATTGTAAAGATTGAGGAAGCTGCTGAACAAAACAAGTTAGAGGATGGTGATTATGATATTCTTACGAACTGTCGTGTAAGAGTTAAGGAGATTGAAAGAGCAGAAGTTCTTGATCTTCAACAGAAGGCAAGAGTTAAATGGGCTGTAGAAGGTGATGAAAACTCTCGTTTCTTTCACGGGATAATAAACGCGGGAACTATAAAGAAAAGATTAAATGGATTGGAGGTTAACGGCAGCTGGGTCACAGACCCCTGTAAAATAAAAGAGAATGTGGTGGATTTTTTCAAGGCTAAGTTCAGAGAGCCATATGCGAATAGGCCAAGAATAAGTGATGATGGATTTAATAAACTATCGGCGGAACAATGTAGTAGTCTAATCGCCCCATTTACTAAGGAAGAAGTGAGGTCAGCCGCTTTCGACTGCTCTGGCCAAAAAGCTCCTGGGCCTGATGGGTTCACCATGGAATTTATTAAAAAGAAATGGGATTTATTCGAGGATGGATTTCTCCTGGCCTTCCAATATTTCCATGCAAATGGGAATTTCCACAATGGAAACAATTCCTCCTTTATCATTCTTGTCCCCAAAAAAGATGATCCTTTGTCCCTTATCGACTATAGACCTATCTCGTTAATTGGTTGTATATATAAGGTGTTTGCGAAGGTTTTAGCAGCAAGGCTTAAAAAGGTCATCAGCTCTATCATTGGTCACAATCAATCAGCATTCATTCAAGGAAGATCCATTATGGATGGTATAATGATATTAAATGAGGTTATATCATGGCTGAAGGTAAGCAAAAATAAAGCAATGGTGTTTAAGGTGGATTTTGACAAAGCTTTTGATTCGGTCAACTGGAGCTTTCTGGATGACATTCAAAATCATATGGGGTTTTCATTAAAATGGCGGGTATGGATTAAAGAATGTTTATCATCGGCTAAAGTCTCTACTCTAGTAAATGGGGCGCCGACATCGGAGTTTGGCATGTCTAGGGGTGTCCGGCAAGGGGACCCGTTGTCACCGTTTCTCTTTATTTTAGCTATGGAAGCTTTAAATGTACTCATGAATAAAGCAATATACTCTGGAGCATACTGTAGTCTGCAGCTTCCATCTAATGCAATTGTTTTGTCTCATCTGTTTTTTGCATATGATGCAATTTTTGTGGGGGAATGGTCTGAATCAAATATTGAGAATCTGGCATGTATTTTGAGGTGCTTTAATATTGTATCAGGCTTAAAAATAAATCTGCATAAGAGCACAATTTATGGCATTGGTGTCCAAACGGAGGTGATTAATTCCATTGCTCAATCACTTAATTGTCAGGCAGGTGGTCTACCTTTCAAATACTTAGGTCTCCCTGTCGGGTCGAACATGTCTAGAATATCTCAATGGGCTCCGGTGGCTGACAAAATGAAAAAAAGACTATCCTCTTGGAAGGCGGAGTCATTATCAATGGGGGGTAGGCTAACACTCATTAAATCAGTGTTAGGTAGTCTCCCACTTTATTATTTATCCTTATTCAAAGCTCCAGAAACAATTGTGCTGCAGCTTGAAAGAATTCGGAAATCTTTCCTTTGGGGTCTAAAAAATGGGAAGCCAAAAATGAGTTGGGTTGCTTGGGAAAGACTTCTTGCACCAAAGGAACAAGGTGGGTGGGGTATCGGTAGCATCAAAGCAATGAACATAGCCTTGTTAACGAAGTGGCTTAGGAGGTATCAGGTAGAACAAGATTCGTTATGGTCCCGGGTAATAAAGGCAATTCATGGAAGTTCCAGATCTCGTCAAAAGTTTCCGGTCAAGAAGACAATCTCAGGCCCATGGATGGGCATTGTATCGATGATAGACCACCTTACTTCCATTGGGCTTGATTTTTTTCTATGGGATCATGCACGCTTGGGAATGGCTCTAATATCCGATTCTGGTTTGACGAATGGGCTGCTATTGGGTGCCTAAATGAAGCCTTTCCGGATCTCTTCAACCTTGAAAAAGAAAAGGACTGATGGGTTAGAGATAGGGTGGGGATATCAAGTGGTCCAAATCAGATAAATTGGGTATGGAAGAATAATCCGAGGGCAATCGTGGAGATGGAACAATTAGTAGAATTAGAAGGGATCATGAGAAACATTAGTTTAAATGCAGATGCAGACAAATGGGTTTGGGAGTTGGATAAAACTGGTGATTTCTCAACAAACTCAATAAGAAAATTAGTTGAAAAGAGAATACTCCCCTATGACCAGGCGAGTTTCGACTGGATACATCTCATACCATTAAAAGTCAATATAATGTGTTGGAGATCCTTCAAAGATAGAATCTCGGTAAAGCAGGCATTAATCAAGCGCGGGGTGGTGGTTCAACCTTCATGTTCGATGTGTGGATGGCTGTCGGAAACTGTGAATCACTTATTCATGCATTGTCCATTGGCGATTGCAATATGGGATGCGGTTAGGCATTGGTGTCGGCTCCCGCCTTTTCAATCGAACACTTTATCAAGCCTAATCAAGGAAGTTGATATTTGGATGCTACAAGGGCGGCTAAAAGAAATTGTGAAGGCAATAATTTATGTCACTATTTATTTAATCTGGAGGAGTAGGAACAAAAAGCTTTTTGAAGGCATCAGTATGGAAATTGAAAAATTAACTGGTGAAGTCAAATTCATGTCTTTCTTATGGATAAGGAATAGGGGGAAGTTTGAAGATGTTAGTTGGGACTCTTGGTGTAAATTTCATTTATGATGTCTTCTTTTCTTAGCAACTTGCTAGTTTCTTAATAATATTGCTTCTTTCGCTGTTCAAAAAAAAATTTATTTGATTTTGATTTTATTTTGTTTGATTTCATTCCAACTGTATGATGTTTTTTTAATCAATTAACTTTTGTTACTGGGTTTCATATGGTCTGTATACGATTTATCTTTTTTAATTTGCTTGCAATGATCCTTGATAGAAAGATGCATTGGATCGGTGTAATAAGTGAACGTCACCGTGAAGTTTGCCATGAACCACCATGACCATTAGTGTGTTGTCATAGTTGGTTATATTTATTTCAAAATCATAACCCCTTTTAAAATATTTGTAACTCATCATTAACACCATTCATAACATCATCTTAACCTTAACTATAAAAGAAAGACTTGTCATTTGCTTATTATCTAAAAATTTCTCACACAAACATTTCATCATCCTTTGTTTATAATCAATTTCAAGAATTTTCTTTTACAAGTAGTTTGAAGAATTTTTTAATACTAAGATGAATCTTATATTGTTTTTATATTATACATTTCTATATTGTTTCGATCATCCTAATATCCAATTGTTCTCGTAACTTTATGTTTTTACTTTTATTTTTTCTTTTACTAAATCTCTTTTAATTTGATTCATTATTATTTCATCATTCTTTCTAACATTTACTAACCTTATAACAATCACTAACATTCCTAAATCAAGCTAACATAAACAAAGAATCACGTTTGCATATGGACGGTTATGTCGCCGCATTTGGTGTATGTGTGTATGTGTGTATGTGTGTATGTGTGTATGTGTGTATGTGTGTATGTGTGTATGTGTGTATGTGTGTATGTGTGTATGTGTGTATGTGTGTATGTGTGTATGTGTGTAAGTGTGTATGTGTGTATGTGTGTATGTGTGTATGTGTGTATGTGTGTATGTGTGTATGTGTGTATGTGTGTATGTGTGTATGTGTGTATGTGTGTATGTGTGTATGTGTGTATGTGTGTATGTGTGTATGTGTGTATGTGTGTATGTGTGTATGTGTGTATGTGTGTATGTGTGTATGTGTGTATGTGTGTATGTGTGTATGTGTGTATGTGTGTATGTGTGTATGTGTGTATGTGTGTATGTGTGGTATGTGTGTATGTGTGTATGTGTGTATGTGTGTATGTGTGTATGTGTGTTGTGTGTGTGTGTGTGTGTATGTGTGTATGGTGTGTGTGTGTGTGGTGTGTGTGTATGTGTGTATGTGTGTATGTGTGTATGTGTGTATGTGTGTATGTGTGTATGTGTGTATGTGTGTATGGGTGTATGTGTGTATGTGTGTATGTGTGTATGTGTGTATGTGTGTATGTGTGTATGTGTGTATGTGTGTATGTGTGTATGTGTGTATGTGTGTATGTGTGTATGTGTGTATGTGTGTATGTGTGTATGTGTGTATGTTGTATGTGTGTGATGTGTGTATGTGTGTATGTGTATGTGTGTATGTGTGTATGTGTGTATGTGTCTCGATGATTCCTCCGTTGGTCGGGGTGTGACAGATTGGTATCATGCTTCCGTTACACGTTGACTGAAACCGACGATTGTTAATGACGAATTAATGAGCAGTTACGATTTCAAATTAATGACCGAGTAATGGCTGGGTGACTGTTATGGTTCGAATTCCATTATAAATACCGATGATACCTCAAAAGAAAACCACATTAACACAACTCAAAACCTGTAACAAAACAGGTTCTCTAATCATCCTCAATCTCTCTGGTTTCTCTTCTACAAACAAGTTCGGATTCTAGATCAATTTTGGCAGTACAAACTGCTTCGGCTGTTGTACCATGGGAAACAAAACGAGTTCTCCTGGGAGGCTTGGAATCTATTTTAAGGGCCCCGTGTTAAACATAATCCTCAGCTTTTACATTTCTATTCATCTATTTCTGTAACTTTATCATTGTAAAAAAGATTAGTAATCATTGATTTATGTTCATTTGTATTGAGTATATTACTAAAAATTGTTTGAAGTTTTATTTTATATGAACGGTTCCTACAATTACTTACCAGAGACGATGTATTCATTTGCATGCGAAGATGATAATCCTCATATTTAGTCTGCATTGATTTCCTACGACTACTCTATCAAAAACACATCAAGATCCATCGTTAACTAACTGATTTCTAGCAAACACATTGCTAGATTGATGAACAACATAACGAGATATGATTATAGATGCCAATGAAGGAGCGTCGGGAACACGAGGTTCAGAACTTGAGAGCTTCAACGATTGAGATAAAACCAAGTTATCTTCACTAGAAGTGCAGGTTATCGGGTAGTTATTCGTAGGATTGGGATCGGATTGTGCTACCATTAAGTTGAGTTCTTTAGTGCCGGATGTGGCTATGTAATTAGAGGTTTTGATTAGAGAAGATTGAAGATATTAAGAGCTTGAAAATTGTCCAACAATGGCTTCTTTCTACTTGTGAGCTTCTTTTGATGTTTTTCATATTTTTGTAAATTTTAAGTATCTATACAACTATACAAGAAAGTAAATATTTATATACACTTATATTAAGAAGTGTTAAAATTTACCTTTCTATTAGTCGAAACTTCAGAAAAGGTAACTAAGTATGAACGTAAGGCTATGCTAACGGAATCTATGGAGCTTCACGATGTTGAGGCGAAGGAGAAGAGCGACGAATGGATTGGGATTCACAGGGACAGTCTATATATAGACCATCAACGGGCGGTGATATCTAAGCATTTATTTTATATTATGTCGTATGATATTGTATCGTACTACATCATATTACATTATGTGATACAATATCATGTCCTAACAAATACCGTAGAAAAAAACATGTGTTTTGTTTTTCTCACAAAAGTTATTTATTATTTTTTTACACATAAAAACCAATAAAATTTCTGTTTTTTTCTTATAAAAGATGTTTGATATTTTTTTTAAATATAAAAGTATCGTTACACTTTAAATCTAGAATGAAAATCATGAAGATGTGTTATATTTTTTTTTGCGGCCCTTTTACCGGTAATTAAATTCATATGAACTCTACGACTAGCAAGTAAAGCTCTCCACACAAAATGGTTTAACTTATATAGCATTTCCTTTATAATATTCTCATCCTCTTCAAAGTAAACTTTATTTGTCGTCAAAACTGATCAATAAGACATAGTGATTTGAATCCAGTTCAATGTTGTAAGTAGCTTTCACTAAATTGAAAAATATATAACAATCGTCAACCATATATGAGGTGGTGTGCGCGTATTCTGAGGTGGGTAATAATAGAATTGGGATATATCTTTTTCGTTTTCATGTTTTCCTCGAGATCAAAGGCTTTATCTCCTTGATTGTGAAAGATATAACCATCCATCAAACTATTCCAAGAAGCAACATCGTGTCGTTCAAGTAATCAACAGCATTAATAGTTTTACGGTTTGAACCAAAAAAAGAGTACACATTCACATACTAAATTTAGTTCATTTATTCATTAGTCATAAGGTTCTCATTTATTATAAACAAAAAACCCAACAAAAAATAGCCTACCATAAAGCCTCAACCTCTTCCATTAACTTTTGTTTATACTTCTTAACTTTTTGTTCTAGTATACTCAAAACCCCCTCAATCTTTTTCTCACTTTCTTTCAGCTCTCTAAGCTTTACTGCAAGTCTACCCATCTCATCTTTGACACATTGTTGTTGGCTTTTTGCCTCGGCATACCTCTTTACATCTAAGGCACCTTCTGACTCAAACACAAATGTCACAAGTGCATGTATCTTCTCGCGTAAAAAGCCAACATTCATGCCTAAAAGCTCCATTGATTTCAGGGATTTATCCCATCCGTCAAACTCTTCCTTCATCGTGGTGAGCTGGCATGTTTTGATTTGATTGGCTATTCTTACAATTTCACCAATCATACCTACCACAAACTTGTCATGCAAGCCTTCTTGAAGATTATTATGAAGGTATGTTTCTTATGTATGCAAAGTTTGTAGTAACCCATTCTAACATCGTTGGGTAGCTCACCGTCGATGTTGAGGCCATCGACTAGAATCTGGAAGTCTTTAAAGGATTTGACCTCATGAAAGGGAAGATAACATGTGGATGAACTAAAGCATGCTAGAGCTTCTGATCCACCCTCTTCGTTAACGTTTCCTTGATGTTTGATAAGGTGGTCTGTAGGGGGTCGTGACAACAGGACAGACTTTCGAGGCTTTTTAATCCCTTTCAAAGAAAGTGACTCCGGCTGCTTGCTTTTCTTGTTTCTCGCAGACACTACAACTATTTTCCAATAATTTAGTTCTTTAATATAAATAAAAGATGTTGACTAAAAACAAGTAACTCATTATTCAAAACAATTACCTGGAGTTATTTTCATGTCAAGATGATAATCCTCGTATCTAGTCGGCATTGATTTCCGACGACTACTCTGTCAAAAACACACCCAAATCATTGTTAACTAACTTAATCTAGAAAATGTATATACAATATGACGAACATAATAATGATATATGATTATAGATACCGATGAAGGAGCTTCGGGAACATGAGGCGTAGAACTTGAGAGTTTCAACAATTGAGATAAAATCAAGTTGTCTTCACTAGAAGTGGGGGATATCGTGTCATTGTTCATCGGATTGGGATCGGATTGTGCTACAGTTAAGCTTAGTTCTTCAATGACATGATTTGGCTCCATAATCAGAGGTTTTGATCGGAGAAAATTGAAGAGATTAAAAGCTTGAAGTGTTAGAAATTTACTTTTTTGTAGATGCAGAAGAGGTAAGAAAGTAAGTATGAATATAAGGCTATGGTAAGGAATCTATGGAGCTTCACGGTGTTGATGTGAAGGAGAAGACTCATGAATGGATCGGGGTTCACAGGGACGGTCTGTATATATAGACCGTCGGGCGGAGATATCTATGCGTATATTTTGCATTATGTCGTATAACATTGTATCGAATTATATCATATATCATATAATGTCATGTTATGCCATATTATGTCATGTGATGCCGGATCATATCATCACAAATACCATAAAAATCAACATATGTTTTGTTTTTGTCATGAAAGTGCTCTAGAAATTATTACACATAAAACCAACAGAATTTATGTGTTTTTGTAAAAGATGTTTAGTGTTTTTTAAGGGAAAACTTTATTAAAAATTAAGTTACTCATTCTTTTTTTTTTGTCTCATTTAGGTTACTCAAGTTTTATAGGTAAACATGATGATTCAGCTGTATTTTTTTTGTTTAACCTTTTAGTTATTGCTAATGTGGATTTAAAAATATATTTTTTCAATTTACTAAATATTAGTACTTTAAGTCTTAATAACTAGATTTTATATCCGAAAAAAGGTTATATGAGATGGTAACATGATACTAAATTCAAAATAGAACAATCTTTTTACAACAATTTACAATTTACGATGAATATCATAACATGTTCCATAAGAAACCAACATGTGTTTTGTTTTCTTATAAAAATCAACAATTTTTTACACGTAAAAGTTTAAAAGTTTATGATTTTTATTTTGTAAGATGGCTAGTATTAATTAACCTATATTTAAATTTAAAAAAGAAGTTGAATGAATAGTGATTAAAGAAATCAAGGCCGTTCATATTTCATCAATGGTGAGAACCAAGACCTTGGACACGTGTATCTTTTGTATGCTACGTGTATCATGTGTGCTTTCAAGGTTTTAAGTTTCAAACAGAGAAGAGAGACATAGGTGAACCACCGAACGGTGAGTTCTTCGTCTTCTTCCTTGCCTCAGTAGTTTGGGTTTTAAAGATATAGAGAGGTGGCAATGACGAACTCAGATCGCGATGGCGATGGTGGACTCAAGCGCCTATGAAGATGGTGATGGCGGGTTGAGGTGGACTCAAGCGCCTATAAATTGAGATTCAGCCTTTTACATTATCGAAATAGTATAGGTGTCTGGATTCGAATTGGAGATGAGTTTTCTTATTGTTTATTTTGGTTTAGGGTAAAAAGTTTGCTATCATGTATTCATCATTTTTCATAAATTTATTGCAAATCCAGAAGTAAAATTTCATACATAAATTGATTGATTGTTGCATCCAGTGCATCTACATGTTCTTCTATAGAAATATATGAATATCACAAGTCCTTACTCCTTAGCCAAATGACATAGCTATTCCTTGGATTTTGCTTATTGGAATTTCTATCTTGGTAATTTCAAAAAGGTTGAGAATTATGTATCTAGATCAGTGTTTAAATCAAACAATAACTTTGGGTTGTCATCATCTTTGTCTGTTATCAAGTTTTGATTTGTTGGATCCAACTATGCTACATGGATTAATTACTTAATTGACAGCCATGATTTAATGAGCATGGATATCAAGTGTGTATTTGTAAATGACATTGTAATAATTAACTTTGCTTCATTTTAACCAACACTGCAATTACTCTAAGTATTGGTGTTATAACAGGAAGGATGTAAGATTCGTGTGATTAAGAGAGGTTTAAATGAGCAAGATCGTAGGTCAATTGCTACGCTAATTGATTTGGGTCTTGAAGGCATATGCTCTAGCTACCATCCATGCAAGCTTGTAGTTTTTTTTAATATTAAAGTATCTTTACATGTTCAATTTAAAAAGAAAACATGAAGATGTTGTGTGTTCTATGTATGGGAATGATATGATTATATTATAAATAAATGATAATATTAAAATAGCTTTTAACATATAATGTTAAATATATTTTAATTTTCATGAAAAAGAAATTATGTTCTTTTTCAATGCAATCAAGAAAAAGATAATGGTAATACCGGATCTGTTTTGAATGTATTAGAAAAGTTTGTTTCAGTAATCTAAATTTTTGAAAGGAGAAAATATAATTTAGATACAAAAGATTTAGAAGCATATCTTTGTATTAGTCCAAATCGTTATTGTCGATGTGAAAGAGAAGAACCGTGATCGGGATTCATAGGAACAATCTGTATATATACACCACGTATAATTTATAATGTCAGTATGATATTGTATCATACATTATGTCACTGAACGGGTTGGGTGACTCTTAGAGACAGTTTAATCTAAATTGGCATTACCACCTCCAGCAATTAGACAGATATTTATATTTGAAGATGAACTAATCATAAATATGGAATATACAGATGCAAATATTTCACAACAGAACACATATTCATAACTTAGATTAGATCACTTACCCTTTGCATGTACACTCACCATTGGCAAAACAATGGAATCCTGAAGCATCCCTGATATGAATCTCCCTCTTGGTAACAATAGAAACATACTTAAAGAAACTATGACAATCCCCACAAAGAAGAATATTTTCATAACGCGAATCGGAGTTCGACCTTTAGTCATCAAAAGTCCAAAAGTAACAGCTAACTTTGCACTATGGTAGTACAAAAAATCCCTCTTTTGATGTTCCTCAACTTCATGAAGCACAAAACTAGTATCAGGAACATAACCGATTTTCAAACATTCCAAAACTAATATATCTAGGCCACTGTAAATGTCTTTAAAACGGGCATGTGATCGGTCTCTTGCATAAAACGAATGAACCTTGTTATCATGAATAATCCAACTTTTTCCAGGTCGTTTTTTGAAACCCTTTTCTCTCATTTCTTCACGTGTTGTTTCAGAACAATGCCATCTCCCAGATGCAGAGTATAAGTTAGATACAAGTATGTATGTAGACGGGTCATTCGGCTTCTTAGCAAGAATTTCTTTTGCAGCCCTTTTGCCAATAACTGAATTCATATGAACTCTACAACTATCAAGTAAAGCTCTCCATACAAAAGGGTCTGGCTCATATGGTATTTTCTTGATAATGTTCTCAGCCTCTTCAAGTAAACCCCATTTGCCATAAACACTCACCAATGCCGTGTAATGATTTGAATCCGGGTCAATGTTGTAAGTGGCTTTCATCGAGTTGAAAAAGGTATAACACTCGTCAACCATATTTGAGGTGGTGTGCGCGTATGCTGAGGTTATCAAGAGGGTAGTGATGGAATCTGGATATATGTTTTTCGTTTTCATGTTTTCCCATAGATCCAAGGCTTTATCCCCTTGCCTGTGAAAAATATAACCGCCTATCAAACTGTTCCAAGAAGCAACATCATGTCGTTTCATGTTATCAAAAACCTTAACAGCAGCAGTCATGTTGCCACACTTGCTATACATTCCAATCAATGCATTTCCTACTTTTATATCATAGAGCAAATCCAGTTTCAAAGCACTAGAATGAATTTGTTCACCAATGCTATCAAACCCTAGTGTCGCGCAGATACCAAGGACTGTAGTTGATACGATTTCATCGATGGCCATATATTGTTCAGCTTGACCTTCAAAGAATACAGAAAGTGCTTCGTATGGAAGCCCGTTTCTAGCATACCCACAAATCATCGATGTCCATATGCTTAAACGATTTTGGGTTAACAACTTGCAGCGGAACATTTCTTCTGCATCGGTCATCCTTCCACACTTTGTGCACATATCAAGCAACGCAGATTCTATATGGTCATTTGACCCAACCCCACACTTTAGAACAAACCCATGTATCTGTTCGCTGGTGTTTTTATCCGCAAGCAACCCACACGTGTTGATGACAATAGTCAACGAGAAATCATCTAACTCTACGCCTTCTGTCACCATCCTGCAAAACATACACAAAGCTCTAAAGGGAACACCATTTTGGCAAAACCCTTGTAGAAGAGCATTATAAGAGATGCAGTTTCTTTCCGGCATTTCATCAAACACCTTCTCTGCCATTTCAAGACGTCCTGATTCCATATAAACCGATATCATTTGTGTCCATGTTATTACGTCTTTAACAGGCATTGTGTCAAACAAACACACCACATCCTTCATGCTCCCCCACTTGCTGTAGAATCTAATTAGTGCATTACTAACACTCAAGTTGTTTTCTAACTTAAATTTGAGCGCGCGAGCATGAACTTTACGGCCTACCATGATCGCAGCATGTTCTGTGCAAGCAGTTAAAACGGTTGAAAGAGTAAAATGGTCAACTTGAATTCCATCTGTCCTTAACAAATCATGAAACAATTCCAATGCTTTCTCGTAGTCGTATTCCTTTACCAAACCCGATATGGCTGTATTCCAAGAAGAAATATCCCTCTGAGGCATTTTAACGAACACCTTAAGCGCATAATCTAAACAACCACATTTTATATAGATCCCCATGAAAGCATTTGAAACATATGTATCATCTACATAGCCCAATTTGATAGCTAAACAATGAACTTGAGATCCCAATTCAAGATCAAGAATCCGTCCACAAGCAGTCAATATCGCCACAAAACTATACTCATTAGGCTCAATCCCCAAGCTCCTCATTTCAAAGAAAAACCTCACAGCATCAATCTCTCGATTTTCCTTTGCAAACCAAGAAATCATTGACGTAAATGTAACCACATCAGGATCTTTAACACAATCAAACACCTTATACGCATGACCACAAGACCCAACTTGAAGTACGACACGATAAGTGCGTTAAAAAGGTACGAGGCGTTTTCTTGAAGCTTGAGGATTGAAGCATGAACAGCCTTTGCGAGTTCATTGTCGCCATTTCGAACTGCTAGATGAAGCAGATTGCTGTAGTCTTTGGGGGTTTTCGATGGATGAAATTGAAGGGTTTTAGTGGGGTTAAAGAGAGAAGAAGGAGTTGTATAGAAAGAGAGATTGTGGGTTGAGTTGTGTGGTTTCGAAAGAGATGATGAGTGTGAGCTTTTGGGTAAGCAATGGGGACGATGCATTGGGGCTGCGATGGATGAGAGGTTAACTGCAGCCATGTACAAAGAAGAGCGCTACCGGCAAAGGAAGGATGTTATGGTAGTAAAGTTTATAAAAGTTTATATATTAACTAATAAATTTAATTTTAAAAAATATAGTATAAATTTATTTTGTATAATTTTTAAAAGTTTAGAAATATATAAACTTTATAAGTTTATCAAATATATTAGATTTTAAAAGTTCATACTGATTTTGACAATTCAAATTTAAGTCACTCAAAAATATTATAAAAGAGTAAAACTAACATTACAAAAAAATCTCTTAATTAAGTCAGATTTTAACTTAAGAGCTTAAGGATTTCAGGCCCAACCCTCACCCTACGTCATTAAGGCACAATGCCACTTGCAAGAAGAAAAATGTTACCTAACTCTAGCCCACCCATCAACTCCAACATCATCCTTAGTTGTTGCTAATGTGAGCATAAAATCCACCCAAAAAGACATTAGCTAGCAATGAAATGCATGGTTATGGTAGTTCATGGATCTCACACACTACTAAAAAACATACTATCATTGACAACCTCGATCCATTCTAACTTTGATGGATCAACTACAAATCCTACAAAACCTTAAAAAATGTAAAGGTTATTAATATCCATGTCTTATCTGTCAATAATTCATTATTAGTAAAAACGAGTAAATCTTAAAAAGGATATAAAAAAACTGTATAATACTCGTCGGTAAATCTCACTAATTGGTGACGGGCTAGCAAGCCCATATCCCAAAGAAAAGGTCAAATATAATTTTTACTTTATTATATGTCGTTAATCACTCAGGGATCAATGTCTGAAATTTGTCGGGGCTGCTCGTTTTTTGCGTAATTTCTGGTAGTGCTCAGTCGTAATTGTGAAAATAAGATTCCAAATAGATTTGTTAACATACTTTAAGGGGGCTTTTGATTGGAAAACATAAAATCAAATAGAATAGAATTAAGAAACTAATATAATTTTCAATTAAAATTATCTTCAAGTGGATAATGATATGTAAAATCTAAGAGAATGTTTCACGTTAAATTTTCTTGATTATAGAATTTCAAATTCCTTCTTTAGGTGGAAGGATTTTGAAATTCTTATAAACATCTTTTACAACGGATGGGGGTTTGGGCCTATTGGTATGATAAATTATTGGAATCAAGAGATTGTGGATTTAAAATTCACCAAAGACAAATTGATGTTAAAAATTGATCTATCACAAAATATAAAGATAAGTTTTATTGCATTGTTTCTAAAACGTCGCTATCAGTTGAATATAGACGTGACAACACCTAATCCTCGTAGTTGCGTAGAAATCGTCCATTATAAGTACCGCTTATTCCTGTTATTATCATCTCATGTTTTGTAGGAGCATTGGGGATGTTGTTGCCCTTTAGAGTTTTTAAATATTGATTGTGCACTTACAGCTTCATGATAATACCAAGAATAAATGGTTGTCAAGGGAAATTCTTCTAAGTAAATCAACCCTAACTTTTGTACAAAACCAAAACCAGTCTATAACCAACAACAAACCCAAAAAAAACAATATGAACAAACACTTGGATTCACATCAAAATTTCCAACCTTTTCCTACACACTTGCTACTGATCTCATAGACATTGACCGCGTTGCCCCGTCCTTAGCCATACAATATATGATCAAATTCTTGATCACCTGTCGATACTTTCTTCTGTAAGTTGGTAGCTTCGATGCACCGCGTGTTAGCCCTATCAACCTGCCGAAACGGTTCTCAAATCATCAGTAAACGAAGCCCATTAAACGAGCATATGAAACAAAAAAAAAGGCTTCTACCTTCTGCTGATCCCTTGAATTTGAGCTGCTCTAAGAGTCTCTTCAGGTACAAAACTACCATTATCCCAAGACTGCATACGCTGTGAATCGCTTCCAAAGAGAATTACTTTCTCTAAGTACCTTATTTCACCTTCACTCAACTGGATCACTCTAATCTGTTCTTTGATGACCAATATAGGATGAAAAAACCAGTCTAGTAATCTGTCTTGGGGTCGGTTCAAATGGGTTATTTCAAGCCCATCAAGAAGCACTAGACCCTCAGAACCAACTTTGATCGAGCGAAGAAGGTTCTGGAAGAACGAGTAGCAAGGTAACCCAATACCAATGATGGCTGACTCGTTTCCCTTTTTGGCGTTTAACCAATCATAAAGCTCACCAGGAGCTATCACATTTGCATCAAGTAGTTCCTTCCCCACAACTTCAGTAGATTGCATCAGGTTTCCCCAAACCTGTAGAATAACATAACCTTTTCTTGTAGAACTATGAGAAGTACACATGAAGTATAAAACAAAAAACAAAAAACTGAACAAATGGGCCGGAGTCTAGCTCAAGATAAGGCCCATGAACCCAACCCCGACATGACTTGTTATAAGGCATGTTGGTGTTGGTTTGGTTCAGGACAAGAGTATTTTACAAAAGTGCTACAAGTAATCAAGACGAAGAATTGACCAGATTAGGCCCAGACCCGTGATAATTAATAATAGAATGGTTTGTTGGATTACCTGCACCATTTTAACTTCCCTTATAACCTCCCTAACTGATCTTGATGATGACAGGGTGGGCATCAGCATTACACCAGGAGCCTGCATCGGAAGACCACCGTGTTTGCCTTCAGACGATCGGCTACCTCCTACGGATACATCTGGTGAATGTGAAACTCGTTTCTTTCGGTATTTTGGCCTATAAATGTAAATAAAATATGTCACAACTGTTAAAAAGTTACAAAGAAAATATAATAAAATGTTTTTTTAAGTGAGCTCTTACTTAGGGAATACAGAACCCTCTCTTAGATACAACCAGTCATTGGTGTATTCATCAAACTCAGCAACCATGGCAATCACATAAGCAACACCTCTGTTGAAAGACCTTTCCTGCATTTCCACCCAATAATATAAGTTCATCAGAACTCAGAAGTGTTAAATAGTCGTGTTCATGGGTTGACGAGTCAAACTGACACGAACCCAAATTTTGTTTCAAACACTTGAACCCTGATACTTAACATGAAATTTTCTTTAATTCTTCTTTTTTTGGTGTTAATACTCTAAAGTTACAAGATTACAAGCAAAAAATAAAAAAAGTGTACAAAAATATCACGTTTAAATTATTAAAATGGATGCTAATCTATCTTTTATCTTTTAAATTTTGGAATAGAACACCCAATCAAATTAAGTTCATAATGTAAAACACAATATAGAAAAAACAAGTGTAAAATTAAACGGGTCAACCCATAAACCAGCCAAGTTGACCCGAAGACAACCCATTAGCTAGATGTGTTTGAAAGTTCAACCCGAAACTGACCCAAACTCATTTAAACTAAACCGAAACCAAAATTTTTGCTCAAAAACCACTATTTACACCATAAAAGTCAACTTTGACTATTCAAGTCAAACAGTAATCTGAGTTAAAGTAATTCTTATCAATTTTCAAGCTAAAGAAGTATCCAAAACCAAGGGTTTGAGCCCAAACCTGATACACAACTGCGGAGCCATACAAGCCAATGAAAATGCTTGAAACAATAGCCATGATCACACTCCCTACAACAACAATGGGCCAAACAAGAATGGTCAAACCGGCAATGGGTATGCATGCTGTTTCAAGAAATGGGCCTTCTCGACTAATTAGGTCATGTATGAGTCTTTGCCAGCCTTTAAACAACATGTAAGGGCTCTTTATTAAAGCAATCGCAGTGTACAGAGGAACATCCACAATTAGTCCCAGTAATCCCACTATTATGCATGCTGGCACATGAATTAACCTGAAATTTTACACCTTCAAACGGTGAATATAACATTGAAATTTGTTTAATTTTATTTACAGTTTTTGTGAAAAACGAACTCATCAGATATACTGACAAAAAGTTTTTATATTTGATGTGCTTCTATTCTTTTTTTTCTCATCATATTCTTTCTTTTTATAAAACATTAACATTATAAGTTAAATAAAGCCAAATTCTTGGTACAAACATAATCATCGCTTTCTTTGTATCAAGGAATTAAACAATACCTAAGAGTTCGAAGCTCATTAGAAGAGGGTGTTTCGCGGAGCTCCTTCAAGTAGAGCGGGTATGAATGGTTACAAATGTCGGCAAAGTCTCTAACGACTGTGCAACTTCCTTTGATCGTTCCCCACGTTCCATCCTAACGTCATTCAATTGAAACATTACAAAACTTGTTTATCTATGTATGGGGATACATTTCAATGTAATAGTTGGAAATAGAGAACCATGATAACCACAATATGCATGTGTATCTAAAGCTGATTAGATGTAGTGTGCTTTTATGGTTCTATTAATTTTCTACTTAAAATTGGTTATGTATTAAATGTTTTTACATTATGAATGTACGTATATATGTATTTTGTGCATATACATGAAGTGAAACAATGAAAATAGTTAAAGGGATTGGAATGAAAATGTAGTTACCACAATGGAGTGAAAGAACTTGTTAGATTCATCTTCTTGTCTAAAAGCTTCAAAAGATGAAATCCATGGAGCAAAAAAGCCATACCCAAAACCAACAAGAATACTTCCTCCTATACTTAGACTCAACCAAAGCCCAAATAAAGCAGGCAAACCAAACAAGAATGCTACTTTCAATGGTGCATCAAATCTAGGAGTCCTGTCATTTTAATTAAACTTAGTATTTCTTTATGGATTATAAAAGGAATGCACGAAAACTCAGGATTGAACTTTCGGGTGACAATTACTAACACTACACATATATAATCAGGTTTTGTGTTATCACATATAACTCGTTTAATAAATCACATATAACTCGTTTAATAAGTTGTTTGTAACCACGTTAATTTGTTCAACTCATTTAATTAAACATGCAGGTTTGGGTTGACAATGTTAATTTAAGTGTCGACACATCAATCCATTTAATTAGTTTAAATACACGAGTAAAAGTGTATTGGTTAGTTAATGTTAAAATAAAAAATAAAAATCCTGATTACATTCAATAATTACAAGAACAATAAATTCCGAAAAAGTTTGAGAGTTGTAAAGTTGAAATCAAAGCCCCAAATAATGGCTGCTACTTTTACAACATTCTTCTAGAAAAAGCCCAATTTTGACCTTTTAAATGTCAAATCTCATTTTCTAATTTCAAATTTTACACCAAACAAGAAAGATTTTGCATTAAAATACCTGATTTTGCTAAAAAGCAACCAAATTTCTTCCAAAAATACCAAATCAACATATTTTCATAAAACCCAATGATTTTTAAGAAAAAAGATTATAGAAATCAAGATTCACAGTAGCCTTCATCTTCCCCAGAAAGAGATGAACCAAAAGGTTGACTTTTAGAGAAATCAACATATCATAAACAACATCAATCCAAACCTCAGTAACGAATTCAAAATCACAAAAATTGAAGCAGAAGATCATACTTTAGAAGGGTGTATACAGTCCACACAACATGTGTAGGAAACAGAACAACAATCACTGCAACATTTCCTGTAATAAGAATCAAAGCAGCAATCGGACCCACCAATAAACCTGCATAATCGTTCACACGTACGTAAAATCAGCCTGCAAATACATATCAAGGAAGAAAAACACAAAGAAATCAAACAGGAACAACTATCAACGGTTGAACACAGCAATTTGGGTCAGTCAAAGAAAGAAAAGTCAAACTGGAACAAAAAAGCTACGAACTTTTAAGGGCACCGAAGAACAGAGCAGAACAGAAGGCAAATACGACATAGATGATCTTCAACCAATCTGGCAACACGTTTAGCATACTTTGTTTGGTAATCGAACAGTAGAAATTGAATAGAAATTGTAACTCAAAGAGTCGATTTTAGTCAAGAATCTTGGTGATTTGTGTTGAAATAAAGAAGAAATTGATACGAATCTTTATACGAAGATGAACAGCAAATTCATAATAGAAATTGCAGCTCAAAGAATCGATTTTGGTCAAGAATCTGTGATGTTTTCGTGTTGGAATCAAGAAGAAATTCATGCGAATCTTTGTGTGAAGATGAACAGAGGAAAAGGGGAATCAGAGGTATGGCAGACGACAGGGGAGATATGAAATTGATTCATGGGAATCAATTGTTGCTTCGTATTCGTTTTTAATATTATGACTTGTAATTTTATTTGATGATTATTTGATATATGTATAATGTATTCAAATGTCACTTTAGCTTTTCACCTGCTATAGTATTATTTTAAATAATTTTGTTTCAATTTCATTTTCTTATTAATTGTTATTTATTTTATTCCCATGGAATTTCCATGAGGCGTATTAGATTAAAGAAAAGAATTTCTAGATAATCAAACTCTCAATTATTTATCTATTTTATTTTATTCTATTGACTAGTGATTACAACTTAAAGGCAAAACATGATAAATTTTGTATGTTAGTTATTTTTAACTAGCATATTTGGATAACATCTAAGTTGGAAATAGAAGACAATACCTAAAGTTCCATGAAACATCAATTCTTAATTATTTGTCGATTAGTAAAAATACTTTTTAGGGATGAGTTTAGTTGGTTATGATCTATCACATATATATATTTTTTAAATAATAAGGGTTATTAGATTTAATAATCTTAACTTTTATTTATTGAGCATGATTAACCTCAACTTAAAAAATATTTACAACCACTTTCAATTTTTATTTTATTTTCCTTTAACGATCACTTACTAATTAAGAGTTAACTATTTTAGTTTTATTGATGAACTAGGGTCAACAATGAGCCATTTTTCAATTTTGTCGTCGCTCTGCCTCCAATAGTTTCGTTTTTTAGTGTCTAGTCTTCATCGTCACTTGAAATTTTCCTTTAACGAGTCAAGTGGTTCAGAGCAGGAGGTGTTGATCGTCGGGTTTCTGGGTGCAAAAGTTTCAGATTGATGGACCTGATTGTTGATTTCAACTTTTTGTTTAGTGTTTTAATCATATAACTAGTCTACATCTTTAAAAAACTAACGATGTTAACTCTTAGTTAGTAAAGGATTGTTGCAGAAAAATAAGCTTAAAATTAAAAGTGTTTGAAAACATTTCATATAAGATTAATCTCAACCTATAAATAAAAATTGAAATTATTAAAATCTAATAACCCTAATAATAAAAAAAACTATTTGCTTTTAATTAAACTATATTGATTATTATACTAGCACCAGTGATTCTTTTTTTATTAATTATGTTATTAATACATGTTTTACGGTTAATTCTAGTAAACACTGCCTCATTTTGAGTCTTGTTCCAACAAAACATCTATCAAGCTTTTTTTTCTGTTTTTTCTGTCTAGAGTCTAAAGTTAGGGCGATGTTACGACTTACGAATAAACTTTTTCAATCAAGATTGTCATGTCGTTTCATATGTTTTTTAAATATTAATAACAAGTCCTCGTAATCACATGTTTGTACGATTATTCATATATTTTACACAATAATATATTAGAATATTGTGAGAGAGAAAGATTATCAAGTTCACATCCATTGAGCTTTCACATGAAAGACAGTCGCTTGTTAGAAACCTCAAAGGGGATGGAGCCCTCGTAACGTTTTAGTGTTTCAGGTAAAATTTTCAGGTTCAAATCTTACTTCTAATGTTTTTTGTTTTAATCTTTTTGAAGATCACCTGCTTAATGCAAGCTACATTTTACACGATCTTATTGATTAGTTTGCATTAACTGGATCCTAAAATTTACAAGTTATCAATATTTGTGATTAGTTGACTCGAACCTAAAATTTCGACCTAGAGTTAAGAGATATCTGAGTACATAAAATCAAAGAAGAAAATTTCAAGTCCATCATTATCAAAGTTATATTAGACTATCCACAATGGATGCATTTTGTGGGGGTCACACATAAAAATGTGTGTTGTTTTGTTTTTTTAATGGTTGTTTGTGAGAAAAATAGTGTTGGGGGTAAAAATTGATTGTGGAAAGGATGAATGGAAGTTAGTGAAAAACTGATGTAGCATACTGACTAGAACTATTTATAAAAAGGACGGCTTTTAACATTATGAACAGTCTTATAAATATTTATATTTGACATAATTTTTATCGTCATACGACTTATATCCTCATAGTAGTATATATGCTTTAAAAGAAACTTTGAGATAAGATGATATATTAAGAAATATTTTCTTTCCTTTTTACATCAAACGTCGAATATTCATACAATAAAGGAGAAACACATCAGTTTTTTCATACTAATTTCACGAGGGTTTAACAAGTGGTGTTTCTTGGTGGCGGTCAAACCGAAACATAACTTGAAACAGAATGTTAAAAACATTAAAGATAACACAACACGTATTTTCATGAGTTGGCATGTGTTACTAGATTATCTATTTAGAGGTATCACTTGTTAATTTTATATATTTCCTTTAGTTTTTGCTCTACAATAATTTATATTCATTTGAGTATCTACATAACATTTTTCCTCTTTTTAAAAGTCAATATAATTAATCACTATGTGTCTCACTACACACATATATATCATCTAGATTTTCAATAATCAAGATTGTTTTAAACACTTTTTGAAAGAAAATTAAAAAGCAAATTTTTATTTTAAAAAATTAAAAATCACATCTTTGTATTAAAGAACGAAAATAATTAAAAAGCAAATTTTTAATAAAATACAAAAGTTTCTAAGAACATGAATTGTTATGTAATGAAATATTTTTTAACCAGTCTATTAAATATTTTTGTAACAAACATAATTTTTCTAAAAGAACGAAAATGATTAAAAGTGAGGTCTTTAATAAAAAATGTTTAATGAAAAATATATTTTTTTTCAAAAACATTTCTTTGAAGCGAATGTTTAAAAATGAAATTTTTTAGATACGAAATATCAAAGATTTAATATTGTTGTTTTATTACTTAAACTATTTAGTTATACGCAATTTCAATATATATTATATCAAAATATCATTATATAAATGTAAAAATTTTCTTTATTAGTTGTTAGATGCTTTTGTATTCAATCCTAACGGGTTTTAGGCCCTAAAATTACAAGTTTAATATCAAGATACAAATGATTATAAAACATTTACCTTTAACTGTATAACAAGATCACCGTTTTCTATAACTTTAAAATCTTGATATAAAATAACCAACTAGTTAACTAATTATGACACAAAACACATCTAAAAGCATAAAAAAATAGACATGATAAAAGGGTAAGCATGTAAAACCGACGTGCTTACAAAAATTCTAATTGTTTAGCTTACAAAAATTCTAACTGTTTAGCTAACTTAAATTCATAATAAGTTTGTGTTGGTTTTGTCGTAACTATATGACATACCTCTCATGTGCTATTAAGAAGATAAGTTAAGAGTTGTGGTCATGTACGTATTTCCAAAAAGATTCACAATTTTGGTCAAAATAGTCATTCGCATGGAAAACTTGCCTTAAGCTAAACCTTACGCCACCATTAGTATTCTTCTAGAGAGACGTAATATACAATAAGTTTTCCATATATAATTTTTCAAACTAAAATATGCATATATACAAATGTACGTACACATATAATTAGTTTCAAAGTGTTTTAACATGAGGTGTAGGTAGCAACCAAAATACTACACGCATATTTTGATGAGAGTATATGCGTCCATATAATACGCTAACATAATAACGTAACATGTCTATATAATTAGGCAACACATATATAATTACTTGTCGTTATGCATACAATTATGCGTATTTATGTGCATAACACACCAACTTTGTAAAAGGATAACAAATGTTTTTAAGAATATAACAAAAAGAATAGGGGAAACTCAGACAAACTCATATTAAAGATACAAATATTTATTTTACGGTTTATTTAAAAACTAAATATAAGATATAAAAGTTATTTGAGTTAACAAATAATAATAGAGCTAGACGTTAGGGCTACATTTCCTCACAACTACCACCAACTCATTACACCTATTAATGAGTGTGAATGTGACCACAAATCTTAAGTAAATAACGCTCACATAACAACAATTTTTGTTCACACTTATTAGACCATTACGAATGCCCAAAATAAGCATATTCATGTTCATTTTCATTTTTCTAAACATTATGTTATGTTCATTTCTTAAAATATTCAACAAACATGGATGTATACAAACAAATATAAAAAAGCAAATGTATATGAACATAAAAGAAGCAACAAGATACAAAGGTAGACTATTGATCACGTGTCAATAATTTGGTGTTAAATTGATCTAAATGTTTGATTTTACACCATGATTATGGTGAAACAAGTTCAAGTTGTTTGTGTTTTGAATTATAGGTGATTGGAGCAAAAGGAAACTTATTTTGGATGAAAAGATGCAAAACGAGAAACCAGAACTAAGTTTAGTGAAACCTGAAGAGTAGGGAAGAAGCGAGATGAAAATTGTAGCCCGAGAAGTGAAGAAATATAAAAACTAGAAGTTCAAGACAATTGTAACTTAAAATGGGCATAATTTGAGCTAGGAAAAGAGTTATATGACCCACGACCTGTTAAAGGAAAACTCGTGAAAATCAAAATTTTACAGGGGACCGACGTATGATACGCCGCCCTGGGGGTATCATACACCGACGGCTGAACTAACACCCGGTCTGTGGAATTTCAAGTTTATTTAAGCCAAAACACCCTAATTCGATTGGAAACTTATTGGAGATGAAAAGTGACGAACTTTAGGTGATTTTTGGTGTTCTAAGGCTCCCCAAATCATTCACAAACATTTTCCGAGTCAAGATTGAAGATTGAACGAAGATGATGCGTGGCTAGGTTCTCTTGATTGCTTTCGGGAGTACGATTCTTGTAAAGTGAGACGATTGGTATGATTGATTAGGTTTTTGTATTAAACATTGATCTATTGAATGCAACATTATGTTTTGTTTGACTTAAATAAGTTACTTATAAATAATGTTGTTTGCTTGATTATCAGTTTTTCGGTTTCCTTGCATCGTGAACTCATTAAAAAAAGTAGGCAACGTGATATAAGTGCACTGGTACCATCGTGAATGTCTTAAAAGATTGTTTCTTTGTTGTCACTTTAATAAAAAAACTAAGATCTTGAAGTATTGTTTCTTACAAACCCTAATTTAAAAGTACCAATTGTTGATCTTGTAGAATTGGAAACCCGGAAGTGATTGTTCTTTATATTTAATCAACTTTGTTTTAAAGTTTCTTGCTTTATGAACTTTTGTTCATTAAACTATTCAAAGTTTCAATTTTTAAATTTAAATTTTGTGTATTTTAGTTAATCGAGTCACGCTATTTAAACACTTTTCACATATTCCTTGAGAAGACGGCCTTACTTACCTTTGCACAATAAAGGTAGCTAAGACCGATTAATAAATTTGTTTTTTATCGAGTCTCGACAACCAGATCAACTATAACAACACAAATATAATCAATATTTATCTAAACAAGTTTATTTTTCAATCCATGTAACACACAGGTTATTAACGTACACATATAAACAAAAAGACACGTGGACTCAACAAATCTCAAGTTATTAAATGCCTTTAACCGTAGATAAGCAACATGACTTTATTTGTTCTCTTATTCCTATAATTAAACGAATTGTATATGATATCGTGTTGATGTTCACCTCCTAATCAAATAAAATATTCACAAATAATTTATTGAACGTCATTTTCGATATCTACTCTGTCAATTATTGAAACATGAAGGCTAATGTACTTCTCAAACCATATATATTAATGGGAAAGTTCCAATATCGGTATTGGAACATGAATTGATTTGAGCAATATTTAATATCCCTCGTGTTAAATAATTAGGAACTTGAGAAACTTTAAAAAATATATAATATTTTAAACTCGACAAACATAGCTAGTAATGTATTCATATTTTTACAACTTTTCAAAATGTTCTACCACGTTTGTCGTGGGAGCTAATAATTCCTTAAGGATTATTCACACAACCATAACCTAGTTATGTTATGCTACAAAACTCTCTTAACGTTTCTACTTTAAACACATTTGTTCTAACAAACATTAAAAAATATATGAGTGCTAATATAAGTATCTTCATGAAGATATTTGGGTAATTTCTATGAAGTTACATCGCACGAGTGACATGCAAAATTCACTCGTTCAAGACTATATGTCTAATGTCTTAAGTTTACATCACTACTTTAAATGTCTACTATGCAGCATATACTGATAATCGCACATCTATAACATTAGTAAAATTTGTTAAACCACATTAAAAAATCTAACATAAATATATTAGAGGAAATTTCCCTTTTGGTAATTAAGTTGAAATAAATTAATTATATAATATTATTTAGTTTAGTGGCAAAATAGCTAGCTACAAAATTGTGATTAATAAATCTATAAAAATAGTTGAGGGACCAAATATGACTTAATCTATAGTTAAAAACCCTTGAAATCTTTAAGATGCGTTATTTGCAAAATATATTCCAGACATTTTAGTAAAAAATGTACAATTTTCAAAGAGAACAATGCAGTTCTTAGGATTTTTTAAAGGATAGAAGGCCGGTAGTCATAAGACATCCTACTTTCGTCTTGTTGGAAACTTCTCTAAATTATTATCATTTTTATTGCAAGTAAATCGCTAATTATTTAGTCATCAGCTTTGCATGCCTAAGCACCGATGGAGTGGAGTCGCGAATGGGTTGATACCAACAAGTGTTTGTGGGAACACCACCTTGCCTTGTAGTATATCTAATCTTAACACATTTGTGGGTTCTTCAATTCGACACATAGCCTCTCAATAAAGTCGTAGAGGTGAATGTTGGTTGAGTCAATAAACACCAATAGCTACATTCAACACCAGTGGCTAGCCATTTCATATAAAACACTAATTAAAAACATATATAAAAACTATCAAGGGTGGACCTAGGTTATAGGGTGGGGCAGTTGCCCCCGTAAATTTTTTAGTATTATTTCTATATGAAAACCTCGAACGTCCCCCTTAAGATTATACAATCGCTCCGCTTTTGCCCCCCTGGAAAAATTTTCATAGGTTCGTCATTGAATACTATTAGTAATAACAATTGTGTTGCTCAAGAACATTGTAACATCTCAAAGCCTTTAACCATCATAAACCGATGTCTAACTATTAAAACTTATTGGCACTACACATCTCCTATTTGGGGAAAGACAACATACTTCGATAATTTAGACACATACTTTTCCTCTAATTATGCATATACGTTCGAAAAGATGTTGATGGTGTGTCATATTCTTGCTTAATGCTTACATACATGCAAGTAAACTTATGTACACATCTATATATACATATAAAAAGAAATTGTTATAATCGATGATATAGGTGGAGTTATTATAAAAAAAGTATATTTAGGCTAAATAGCTTAAAAAGAGATATCAAATATACTTCGCTTTAACTCATTTCATGGTGTTGCTAAACTCTAAATCCTAAATCTTAAGTCTTAAAGTTAAACCCTAAAAGCTAATTAAATTTTTGACGTGACGATTCCAAAACCCTAAAAGTCATAAAACTATACCCTAATAGTTAAGATTGTATAGTTCGTTGAGATGGTCTTGAAACAAATCCTAAAACTAAATTTTAAAACTACACCCTAAATTAAACACTAAAAGCTAAAACTTAAAAAGCTAAGATTGTAGAGTTCATCAAGCCGTTCTAACGTCATCATACTAAGTGCAATCGTAATTCGTCTGAACTGGTTAAATTATGAGCGACAAAAAATCTATTTTACACTTTTTAGCTTAATAAGCATTTTAAATTGAATCTAATCCTTAATGATAAATAGTATTTGAAACGTAAAATCGTGTATGCTGACCTAAGATGGCGGAAATAACATGAAATTAGATCTTAAGCCGCTTTTGTCGACTCCTGCCAAATTTTAAATACAAATAAGAAGCTTCCAAAAACATGAAATCTGGTCTTCTTTTATTAGTCGTCATTTATTAGGTAAAGAAATATTCTTAATTTTTTATAATTAGTGATCTTAATCTTAGAACTAGTCAAACTATTAAAAAAAATACAATAAGCATTTAAGCGGGTTTTCTTCTTTTAGGTTAAATTAGACTTTCTTGTTATCATAATTAGGCTTTTAGATATGTGTTATTATAATAGTTATATGCACCAAACCTGTATTTAGTTTCACATTAATTCTAATTTCGTGGGCTAGTATCTGATTCAGAGATTTTTTTTTGTTGGTGTTAATTTTTAAAATTGTTTGTAAATAATTAGCATGTCCCGAGCGTTGATATGCGTATTGAACATAAAAATTAGTACTGCATACCATATAACATTGTTAGCTTTAAAATTCATTGGTGTCAAGTAGCATTAGTACTCTTACTGGATTTGTCGTTAGTCTGATACATTTGAAGTTAGTTCATAACAATTAAAACAAGTCTTTCTCAAAGTTCATTGCATTAAAAGAAATACTAAAGTCAGCCGCACATAATTACAATTTGCATCAAATATATTATAAGTTTGATACAGTTGGTTTCTAGCGACAAAATCTACTAAGTTATTGATATATTTACTTATTTCAAGAATTTTCAAATTTTGGCTCACTTATACAATTACATGTAGAGATTTAATTTAAAGGTGTTGTGTTATATTAAATGAACTAGAACATGATACGTTTAACACAACTATTGAACTAGAACATGACACATTTACAAGACACAAAATAGTTATCATGATCACATATAATTAGTTTAGTATTTACAAAAACACAACATGTTTAATGATTACTGAGACAACTAGCTAAACACAGTGACAAACTAATAAGACATAATAACCATGATAAAGCAAAAGTTATCAAAAGTTATAAATTATAATCCTTAAAATAAGTTACACACAATAAGCATGAGTAAATTGTTTATGAAACTTTAGACTATGTTGTTTTGATATACAAGTCAATCCTCTCGACTTGTCAAACCATTGTACATGATAGTTAAACGTGTTAACTATTAACATGTTAAATCTGTTTAGACACATGTCATAACTTGAATTTTTTAAGTTGTTTAACTTTGTGTGAATTTACGACTTTACGTCATTGTAACATATGATGTTATACATTTCCAGCTTTGAAGTACTTATACAATTCGTTAGTTGATCTAAAACCAATTTCCCCTAAATTTGTGCCATAATAGTTTTCAGTAATTTGTAATACAAAATAAACACTGACTTCGTAATAATTTTTTTTGGTATATTGGCGTTCTTAATATAAGAATTTAAACATGCTATCGACATGGCAGTCTGGTAAACAAATGTATTTGGGCTTCACAATTTCAAAGCCCGAGTTTGTTAGAATTTCTTTTTGAGCCAATCTTTCAAAGCCCAGCGTTAATACTCAGTTTGGCAAAATATCCTCAAAACGCCGAAGCCGGCCGAATACTTATTTAAACATTTGCAAGGCCCGCTTCCTACTTGACGTATACAAGTTATAACCATGTTTATAGAAAGTCCAGTTCTGCAAATTTTAATTCTAGCTTGGCACCAACACACTTTAACAAATAGTTTATTCTTTGTTAAAGTTAATTATAATAAACTACAAATTAAACCCATGCACGAGACGTTTAACAATTTCATTACGCTGGTTGTAACTGTGATAGGTACATAAAATAAGCGTATTAAAGAGATCGCTATATAAATAGAAAATAGTTATGTACTCACACTAATGATCTATGGTTGGTATCTTTCATGTTTTCGTCAATCTAGATAACCTACAATAAGAAAAAAAAACTATATTTTAAATACAACTTAATTTTTACCAAAATTTATGACGGACTTCAAGAAAAAAATCAAACACCAGCACAAATTGTTGTTATTTTTTAAGTTAACAAAGGAAAGTCATCATAGAAAATCATTTTAGTAAAAAACATAATGGGTTAGAAATATATATTATATATAGCATAGAGGTGAAATTAAAACATTTTAAATACATTTGAGGGTCTAAAATGAAAATTGTAGTTGTTGGTGACACATACCACCGAATTGCTAATTGTGGTTAGACAGTGTGTTATCAAAACATCTTGGGGCGTTTCCTGGTGTCAAGTCACGCAAACCACGCCCACGGCACCACCACCATTACACCCATGTTTGATTGAGGGCGTTGGGCTAGGCCCTTGGGGCTGTCACGGGGGGAGAGTTTAGAGTAAATCATTTGTTTTATTTTATTTAAATAATGATTATTTATCACAAACCAAGCCCTTTTCATATCTATGCTTATTAATAAAACAATAATTTTATTGTCACATGACATGTTTTTAAACCTTTATTTTTTTTCAATTTCCGTCTAAATATGTATCTATTTTTAGTGTTAGTCTAACTTCATTTGACTAAAAGTTAACTTATATACAAGAGATATTTAAAGAAAATTTGGAAATTTAACCCTAATTAAAAGCACATATTTTTTGAAAATTAAATCATACCCGAATTTTTTTTCCAAATAATTCATCAATACAAAACTGTACAAATCATTTATGATTTTATTCATCTATGAAATTGATTCTTTAATTGTGTTTTTCCATTAGATACTCAATTTATATTCAATCTTGACAGAAATTACAAATTTTTTAATCGACTCCTCTCCAGTTTGAAGAATTCATAGGTATCTTTTTTTTTTCGAAAATGAAATCATACTCGATTTTAAAATATTTCTCAACCATCCCAGGTTTACGACCCTTGCGATTTGTCTTTATAAATCTGATGATATTGCATTCGAGAGACTTCATTTACGTTCTCATTTTGACTTCGGTTTTATCAAGTTTTCTTCAACAAATATATTTATTTTTTGTTATATTTAAACTTTCATTCTCTACGATTATGATTTAACTTATTATTGTCTACAATTGTGTTTTTGAATTAATATTATTTTACTTTATTTTTTTAAAGGTGATTTACTTCAACAGTCAATCTATAAAAAGGTATTACATGCTTTTACTATTTTAACTTTTTTATTTTCTTTTTATGTGTACTGTCATATTATTATTACTATTATTATTACTATTATTTTTATTATTATTGTTATTATTATTATTATTATTATTATTATTATTATGTTTGATAGGAGTTCATTTGATATGTACAAATTGTTTTGTTGTATTTTGAAGTAATTTTGAAAATCACATTTCTATTCCACGGTTGGTTTTGACATCTTTTGACAAAATACTTTTTTTTAAATGTCAAAGAAGATAGTTGATGTTATCACTTATCAGTGTGTTATGCAATGACAATAAAAAAGAGCCAATGATAATTGCTATACAAAGTTAGTTTTTAAACATGGATAATGATCAGTTTTATGTTGCATTATCTCGAGTTAAAAGTAGATAGAAGTTAAAAATTTTAATATTAGATAATGATGGAAAAATAACCAACAAAACACCAAATGTTGTATACAAATAAATTTTTAAATGTTTATGAATTTAAAATATTATTTTTTTATGTTCAATTTTAATTTGTTTATTAGTTAAAGCTCTTATTTATAAATTTGTTTCATTCCATATTATACACTATTTAGATGTATAAATATTAATAGAGAAAAACTTACTAATGTAAGATATAGCTAATGTTAAAAATTATATATAAAAGTCAATATACAATATATTATCAACAATATTATAACTTACACACTTTTTTAAACAAAAATAATATTTTTTGATTGAAACCGTATGTTACACGGGACATTAACCTAGTATAATGATATACAAATGAGATGCCATTCTTTACACGTGAAATTGTTTTATAAGATAATGTAAATTCTTTTTATTCAGGAATCACGTTATTTACAATTTAATCATGTTTTAATTGTGCAATTTTAAATAAATTGCTCACATTTAATTAATTTTGTATCTTTTAAGTTAACCATATTAAATATTAAGACAACTTGTTTGAGTTTTTCTTTCTACTATAAAAGTATAAACAAAAGAGAGTTTGTGCTATCATATGGTACCGGATATCATATCACCATTACAAAGACACTAACAGATAATCATTACTAATACATGGGTACTGACTACTGAACATACAACTAAAATGCAATAGTTTCTTTAAAAAAGTAAATCCGTCATTTTACATGTATCTCGTATCTAGTGATGGAAGCAAGTTTTTTGTTTTTGTTTTTTTATTTTTATTTTTTTGTTTCTTTTGGTTCAACTTTTTTTTCACTGTTAGGACATCTAACAATCCGCTTTCAAAAATTTTGGACCAGCAGGGGTTGGATCTAATTTTTATACACTTATAGCTTAATGTCCAAGCAATTTGATGCAACATATCAAACCACGGGTCCAAGGGGTGCCACCGGCCTCCTGGTGGGGTCCATGAGGCAAAGTGCCTGATTGGGATCGAGGTTGTCGGAAAGTTATAAACCTTGGTAGTACTAAAGTTTGGTAGTAACTTTGGTTATAGATGATACCTTTGGTTTTGGTAATAAAGCCGGATGGTAGTTAATAAAAGTTTGATGGTAATTAAGTTAATACCAAAGGTGATTTAACTACCATTGTAACATATATAATCGTTTAGTAAATCAATGTAGTGTTTCGACGCATATATAAAGAATACATCTAATCATTTGAAGAAATGTTTTTATACAACTTCTATTATGAATTTCATTACATCTTAACTATTTCACGGATTGAACCAGTGCTCCTGATGGGATGATACATGTTTTAGCATTCATTTACATTTTAATGAAAATTTTGTTTAGAGATGAGTTGGGTCAAATATAAGACGTTTCCGTGTTTATTTTTATGCAAAGTTTGACTTGGGTCTATATTTCGACATAAGTTTTGTTTGGAAACGTGCAAGCTTAAATATAAACATGTCTTCATTTGACGGTATAAGTTCGAGTTACTATACGTTTCAGCGTAAAATTAGTTCGAAAACAAGTCGGAACGATTGAATCTATACTTTATCATGTTGCGTATAGTGCCGCTGCACATGCTTATTTATGTACGTTTTGTTTTGATGTGTGTTTCGATATAATTTTGTTTGTCATTATATTTATCAAGCCGCGTATGATGTTTTGCGTAATGTGTGGTGGGTTAAAAAGCTACTTTTTTTTAGAATATTACAGATTTAAAAAGAATCATATATACTTCAAATGTTAAAAATACCAATTTATATGATACTATAGAGTTGTGAAAGAAGTACCTCTATACTTTGGTGATGCAAATGGGGAGGGATTTAATAGGCTGCCCGCACGGAAAGATATACAATTATGCATGCCACCGATGCATCCACATGGGCGTCTGTTACACGTGTCCGTACCTTACACGGCAAGGCGTTACTATCATTATTACTTGTATTGTACCCCCTCTCTTAATTATCATTTCTTTACTCTCTATCAACCAAATTACCAACAATAACATCCATCCTGTTATTTTACAACAGATACTCTCACAATCTTAATCAAAATCTACACCTTATTTCCATCCATCAGTCACTTAAAGACACACTTCATACACACTTTAGCATTGATAGTCTGATAGAGTAGATGAAAATAATTCTAATTATGAAGAGTGTAAGTAATGTTCATGAATGATCTGCAAGAGAATGAGAATAATTACTTGTGGCATCACTTGTACGTTTATGATCTGAAAGAATTGCAGAGACGAAATGTATGGGGAATATGAAATTGAAGTACACCACACACACACACACACACACACCAAATCACTAACTATTCATTCCTCCTCATTTTGGGTTCCAACTGTAGCTAAAGCAGAGAAAGACGAGTACCTGCACCATCTACTACTTAACAGCGAGTAGAATTTATGCATTCATGAAAATGGAGGACAATTGAAGTTGAGAAGTAAGAAGAAAGCACAGATTCAACTGATCAAATACTACTACCGTACTACTGTACTTGTGTTTTTACAATGGCTTTAGATCTAAATCATTCATCATCTTCATCAATCATCCTTCATGGCTTTAGACTTTAGTTGAACCCATTCAAATCGACCTTTCAAAGGAACGTCGTTCACAATGTCGTAATTATACCTACGAAATTCGTTACATATAGTTCAGCGGATGAATTTGCTTTGTTTCAAATCGATATCTAAATTCATAAGCAGATCGATAACCTAAAAAGCTTACTTGTCTTTGAAACGATTCTGGAGGTCTTTCTCTGCTGCAGCAAAAAACTCTTCAAGTTCATACGCCGGTGGTGTTATCGCCGCCGGTGGTGTACGGCGAGAATCAGTGATCTCCGGCGGTTTTTCTGTAATCAATGACTCTAGTTCGCCGGAATCCTCCTTGAATTCACTCGTCGGTGTGATGAAACAACTAGCCATCAAAGTTGGGGAGAGAATATGCGATTTGATTTGTTTCAGAGGAAGGCTGAAATCATAACGGACGCCATTGCAGATCAGAGTTAATTCTTCGGTTTTGAAATTTTAAACGAACTGAAAAGAGATGCGAATCGAATAAATGTACGTTAACAAGTGAATTTAAAGTAGATGATGATAACCTCTCTCTTCTGTCCAAATTACTCCTCACGGTTGCTTCAATTTCAGCTCTCTCCTGAAAGTAAATTCAATTTTCAAAATTCAAATTCGTTCAGAAACGTTCATGGATCAAGCATCAGAGAGAGAAATAAATAGAAATTAAATGTCAAATGATCACAGTGTAGACAAACATACCTCCAGATCTGCGCATTTCATTTTCTCCTTAATTGATCCATTACTTGAACAACAAGTCACCGGAAGGTCGCCGGAGTTAAAGCAAATCTCGTCACCGCAAAATTCCTTCATCGAATCAGATACATTCTTTGATGAAACAACGACATCTTCACCGTCACAACCTGTAATCCGAACCGTTTTCGACGAAGACAACCTCAATTCTCCACTTCCGACCTTCCTCCTCTTCGCCGATCCAGAATTATCAACCGCCTGCGCAACCTCCATAACCGCCACTACACTTCAATCACTGATTTACTTCTACACACTTCCTCATTCACCGATTTACACATACACATCCATCACACGATCATATCTACACTGCGATGTCAAATCAATTGATACGTACCTTAATTAATTCGTTCTTCAACGGAGAATAATATCTTGTGTGATTTTTCTGTTTTGTTAGTTGCAGAGAGAAGAGAGAGAAACGGAAGGCGATGATGACGACGATTGCAGAGATTCCGTTTGAAAGCTTCTTATTATCATCAACAGTGTGTGTGTGTGTGGTCCTGACGTTCACGCACTCACACACACACACACACACACACTTTCTCTCTCTGTGTGTAACTTTTGTGAAGGGGATGTTAACGGAACCGTTATAACAGATCTACAAATATACCTTCTAGTTGTTGTACGCCGACTTTTACATTTTCATTGGTGCTACCGTTTTTACCGCTGATAGCCGGTGTCTTGTGTGGTTGGTTATCTTTGCTGCAAGTTTGGTGTGGATTTGGTCATTAGCAAAATTCCCGTGTGCATTTTGGGGAAATTACTTTACTGCCCCCGAATAAAGTGAACTCTCGTGCAGGTATATTCTTCTGAGATCAACTGTATTTATTATCGTTTGAAATAACCGAGTTTGATTGCAGATGTATTTTCTTGGAGCGAAATGATTACATTCAAAAAAATGGTGAATTTCTTTCATTTATATTTATAAAAGATAAGATGTATGAAAATTTTGATTATTTCATGCATAACAGCATAAGATGTGATAATATAAAAGATGTTGCTTTTTACACATTAGTATACTAGCACACCATATTCTATAATCATTAATTATTAGTTAATCATTAACTAACTCAGCATTAAAAACTTTCTAACTACTCATTAATTATTAATTTTGAATTACATTCATTGATTATTATTTAAAAAATAAATATCCTTTTAACCGAAAAAACTCTCACGTCTTCTAAACAAATTAATTTAAAATATTTTGGCTCGGTAACTTTTTTTTAGATTCACACTATAGTAAAATTATTATATATATACAAAATTTTATTATATGTTATACAAACTGCTTTTAAATCGCTCGTGCCCGTCACTCGCTTGCGATCGCTCGGAAAATAATCGGAACAAGCCCACATAATTTTGACTTGGTTATAAACAAGTTGATCGGATCGGATCGAATCGAATTGGTTATTAAATGAGTAAAACACGAGCAAAGGTGTGCTCGACTTGGTTCAATTTGGATTATATTTAAACTTTATAACCTATTACTATAAGTATATTTTTAAAACATTTAATAAAAACAAACATACATTCTCTTGCTAAAATGGATAGGATATATTGAAAAGAAAATTAGACAAATATGTTTGTTAATAAATACCAAAATAAACTAATCAACAATATTTTGATAAATACTATCAAATATCACCCATTTGATACTAATTTCACAAACAATTTTAAAAAAACTATGTTTTGTTTTCTATTAAATTTATTGGTTAATTATATATGTGTATGAGTTAATGAGTGAATGTATCATTTACTTCTTTATTAATTATTAGTCATTTAGTCTTAGATTTCAGCTTGCATTTATAAAGATTAATTTTGATTGGTTTGTTAAAATCAAACATAATTAATGTTTAAGCTAGGGTGTAAATAGAACATAAACTATGGTGTATTTAGAAAAACCTTAATATAAAATATATATTTCATACGTGTGTTCGATAAGTTTAAAGATATGTTACGTGTATGCGTGCCAGCGATTGTGCGTACACACATAAACTTTGTTTTCTTAGAATAGTATTTTTTTCAATTAATGATTTAAAAGTTAGTTTTTAAGCCGTTAATTTTAAATGTAAGTTGTTTTATTGGTAGTACCGTAGGAGATAGGAGTAAATAACAGTAAGTATTCATGCATATATCATTTCTTTTATTTTTAAATTATTTAATATCACAAGATGAATAGTTTTATTGTTATTTTTTGGTCCTCATAATAACTTTTTGTTATCATTTGTTCAAATGTAGTTGATTTAGGTTATATTTTACTTTTACAAGGTTGTAAATTTTACACACTCAACTAAGATGAACGGGTTAAATGTTATATTTTAAAATGTTTGTAGCCTTTTAAAATGTGTGTAGCCTTTTAAAATGTTTAAAATGTTTGTAACCTTTTAAATTATCTTAGTTATGAAAGTTAAGTTATTATTTTGGCATCTATTAAAATCATATTAGGAATATAATTTTTAGGACAAGCTGAAAAAATAACAAAATAGAAGTTGTGAATCACCAAACCCAACCCCACCTCGTTTGGACCAAATTAAAAAAATCGCAACTTTTGACTCAACACTAAAACCTTTTAGCTACTGTTCGTGCATAGTTGCATTACAAGTTTGTACTAACTTAGAAACTCCATTATTCTTCGTAAATAGGTTGCTTTAGTTAGAGATCATAGATAACTTCAAATTTTACAAAAAGTTCAAATTAATCAAGTAAAAAGTGAACGAGCTCAAGCCCGAATCAAAGGTGTAGATAATTTAAAAAACGATCTCGGGCCTCATACGCAAACTTGATTAAATTTACGAGCCTAATGGAGTGTTATATATATATATATATATATATATATATATATATATATATATATATATATTTAGGGATGCATTCTATTGAGAACCAAATTTTTGTCAAAAACTAAAAGAACCAATCTAGACCATAGATTAACAAGATCAATGGCTAGAAATTGAAAGGATAAAATAGTAATTTCTTTTAATTTCAAAAAACTAGTTATTCTCTACCGTAAGGGTAAAATTGGCATCACATTATAAACATTTAAAATCTCTATTAAATCGTGGGTGTTCAGTTATAATTTTAAAGTGCTGAATGTTTCTATAATATCAAAGCAATAATGGGGAATATTCCAATAAATCGAAGAAGAATAAGATAATAGTATATGTGATTTAAAAAACTAATTAAAAATGTTGAATGAAACAAAAAGGTACCGATTTACGAATAAACCAGTATGATTATATCTAGTGACAACATGTTATTTTTTTTTGGGTGTCACTCATGCAAATAATGAATTTAATTTTGTCATATTTATTAAAAATAATATGGTATTTTTGTAGCTAATATTATTATGAAAAACAATCTAATTTGTAAATGTGAATATGCATTAATGCACATAAGCAATAGATGCATTAGTGCAGATCAATCCATTAGAAGGAAAAACCATAATTTTCCCTTTTAATGACCGGACCCGTCTTCTTTGAATATAGACGTGACAGTGAATTTGCTGTTAAATTACTAGATCGTAAACAGATAACAATTTAGTTAGTAAATATATGCATGTATATATGCATATATGCATAATTTTATATGTGCATGAATGAATATATATATGCATAATTTCAATCCACAAATCCAATTTTGTAGTACAATTCGTTTTGAATGGAATTGTAAATATTCATATTTTCCATTACTCGATTTAGCTTTCGTAATCGAGTTTATACTCCAAATTTATCATCCTTCTAATTTTATAGTGTAATGTAATGACATTAGTAAGTGGCACAAGTCTAAGTTTGTGAAGAAGAAAAAAAACTATGAAAGAAAATGGAGACGCTAAGTTCTCACTTTACTCTTTAGTAATGAACTTATCATTCATATCCAAGATACGCTAGATACATTCTCTGATAAAGATTTGTGGGTTAAAATCTTATGTTCATATTGTGTCTAAACTTCAATACAAGCTATCTAGAATTTAAATTGTATGGGGATAATGTACTAGTTGTGCACAAAATCATTCATCAATAAAAAAATAAATAGAAATTAGTGACTCAAAGTAAATCATTCACAAGAAATGGAAACAAACAAGCTTACATGGGTGTGAACTAGCATGTTGGATTAAAGCTAAATCAAAGCTATGAATTACAAGAATGTTATATTTGATAGAGAATAGGATATGCAAGAGCATTCTTCTCTATCCTTGTTCAACCCTCTCTATATTATATTTAAAACAATGATCGAAGAGAATAAGATAGTAGGAGCATGCTTATTTTGTTTCTAAATTAATCAAGCGGTTCCCGACAAAAAGTAATCGGAACGGTTATATGAAACCCACGAACAAGAGACTTTAATTGGTAAATTACAAATATAACCCTTTTAATTATTTGTCATTTAAGTTACTAAAATTATGTAAAAATAAAATGAGTGGTTGTAATTGGTTTTTTTGGTTTTTAACAAAAAAAATAGTTCTCATTTGAAAGTCTCTTTATATATATATATATAAGTATCATGAGACGAATAGGATTTTTAAAATTATTATATATAAATGTGTAAATGCAGTTATATAGTAAAAAAATTAAAACTAGTAGATGATAAACGAGTTGAGGCCAAACCGAGCTCAAACTTTTATGATTATTCACGAGCTGAGATCGAAATTTTCTTACGTATAATTAAAAACGAGCTCGCTCCAGCTCTTTCAAGTTAAAAGCTTAACTTGCGCTAAGGGACAAAGCATAGTTGGGACCGGGGGGGCCGCCGCCGCCCCTCTTTTTTTCGCCGGTAGTGTAATTTTTTTGCCCGGTAGTGTAAATTTTTTGTTCGATAGTATAATTTTTTATATAAAACTCAAGTTCGCCCCCCATAAAAAAAATTAATCTCACCTCCGCCCCCTTACAGGAGTGTTCAAGCTCCGCCACTTCTTGCGCTAGCACTGAAAATAATCCTTATCGTCTTAGCATTGTTCATGATAAATGATATTATGTTTGGCATGATATGAATATTTTGTCGTTGCTTGTATCTATTCTTGAAAAATTGGCCAAATCTGGTCCAACAAATAATCAAGTTGCTGTCGTCCTTATTTTATAATACAATAAATATACAACACTTTATTAAAAACAAACCATGAATGTGACAATTAGAAAGTTAGTATTTTAGTCGTGGAAAAGATGAGTAGCTACATTAAAAGGGAAACACACTATATAGGCCCATATGACCAAAACGATTACTTTTGCTATGCTTTTTGGCCCTCATTCAACTGACCTTAACTTCCTAGTCCGGCTCATTCCTCTAAACTGTCTTTTTAGCCTTATTATAATAAAAATCTTTTTAATAATAACTAAAATTAAAAAATAGTAAATATTGTTTAATTTTTTGAGGATTTTTTGTCAGCGTATGATTTATCAAAGTATAAGAATCTTTGATCTTGCTTCACACTTGATTCATTATATACAGGATTGTCAATGAGATTAACAATTATGTTGTTTCCTTGACTTTAACCGAACAATTGCATCCATTGCAGACGGACAAATGGAAATTTTATTGAATCTTTAACTATTGATGTTAAGAATGAAAGTGTGCGCAAACACACACATACGCATGTGTGTGTGATTTAGCGCGTTTGAGATTTCTTTTTGTAAAATCTTGTTTTCAAGAAGCAAGTTCAAAACTTCTTTTTGAAGTTACCTTAATTATTAACCGGTAGAAGATTACAAATCTTGAGCCTAGTTTGTTAAATTGCACGTTAACCATGCTAAGTTGTGTATGCAATCAATATAAATAATTCATGAAAACTCAATGATACTTTATTTTCCTACTAATTTAAACACGTAACAACTTCATATGAAAATATAAATTTAAATAATAAATAAAACTAAGAAATTAGTAATTCATACATGCTTCTAGTTAGCATGATGAAAGGGTTGGAAAACAAATCCACAAAGGGTCCCTAAATGTCTAATTGTGTTTGAACCGATAACTTTTACTTTGGAAAAGAAACTTAAGGTATTGCTTTTGTTTTAAGGGTACAATAAGTTCTATATGATTTGATTGGCTTGTAGTGACATAATTAGGTATAACAGTAATTGATGGTACACTTCATAATTGAATCCAAAGCCTTCAATTATACATGCTTTCAATGTCTCTATACAAGCCAACTAGGTAGGATCTCATTTATCATCAAAGATTGAAGGTTTAATGCTATAAATATGGATCCAATGGTTAATTGTTGTTGGATTTTGATTATATGTGAGTTATAAAATTTCCACTCTTTAAAAGAAATAAAAATCAAGTCTCTGATTTCAATTTGGTTTAAAGCTGAGGTTGGAAGTTCGAACCGGATCAATCAAATTTGGACTTCAATAAAGGATGAATATGACCTCAATAGTTTCACCAAATGCAAGCATGTGTGCTCTTTCTTTCTTTATCTTTTTAGAAATTAGTAAGTTTATTCACGGACTATGATTCATGGTTTCTCTTTACCAAATTGGCTATTTGAATATTTATTTTGGTTTAGATTTTTTTTTAAAGTTAAACATGAAATTCGATTGGGATCATTACATGCTTTTATTATTCATGGCTTCACTTTAAATACTCGAACATGCACACTAATGTGGTTCCTAAAGTATATGTTTTAATAAGGATAAAGAAATTTCTAAGATTACATTTAGGGGTGTGTGATGCTAGGAAACTAGAAACCGTATTAGTTTTGTTCTAGTACGAAGAATTTCTGAATATGGGCACCAAATATTGTACCGTACAATGTATGTTTGATGTTGGTATGGTGCCAAAATTTCAGTTCATATTTTACCAAATATCGTACTTGATATATACCGGGTCATACAAATTTCAATATATTTATAATTGCTACCGGATATGATACATATTATATATTATATACATCTGTTTATATTTTTTTAAAACGAATTAAGTAGAAATAATAAAATAAAAACAGCATTCAAACACATTAAAGAAGTTTAATCATTAAAGCATTTTAATTTTATATATACAAAGGAGGCAAACGTCTCGATAAAATTGAGAGTCGAGAAAAAACAAAATATATAAGCATGTATTAAGCACAACCGTAATTTTTCCATATTTTGATTTCATAAAATCTAAGACTCAAATTCCATAATCCAAAACGGATGTGTTTACCATTATTTCTAGAGTAACAATCATGTTAGAAATCTAAAACCAAATCATTGGCGAATACTCATTGTGTTTCCGAAAACACCAAGTAAAAAATATATATGTAAAATGGAATCTAAAACCTACTAAGTATGTTGTTATATCATAAAGTTACATGCCTAGACGATCGAGAGTTTGAAAACAAATGTGTTGGAACGACTAGGCTAGGCAACCGAGTGATTTTTAGAATGGGTTGAGTTGATCTCTTAGAACGACAAACACACATCCATCTAACTATTTAATTTTACTTTTATATCTATATCCGCTTTATAATTTTTATCATACAACTTAAACTCTTAACCTTATAACCAAGGGATACCAATATTTATACATCTTAGAACACAAGCTCTTTGATGGTCGAGTTGATTCATGTATACAATTTATCCTTGTATAACTCAACTTACCAGATAAACTAGTATAGGAGATTTTATCCATTAAAATTAGCTTCTTGCCAACATTTTCGTCCCATTTAACATATTAACTTGTTAATATAAAACATACATCCAATTAAACCATTAACGAGCAAGCTAAAACTGTCACATCTAGTTTAAAGGAATTTATATAATATTCGTTATCAACTTGGTTATGCATCATGGATTGTATCATGTGCATAATGGGTTTTACACACCTTTTTTTTTAATCTTTAACTTTTTATTTTATTTTAATCCAATACTTTTATATCTTATATAATTTAGCCTCAATATTTTTTTTACTTTGAATTTTGTTCCCCTATATTTTATATTTTAAAATTTTTCATCTTTCGGTCAAAATTTTGCGATATAACACGCTGAAACGTACACGTGTGATTCAACGTTTCTATGACCTCATTTTTTTCTCATTTAACTGCCCCGTCGCACGTGCTGGTCTTAGATCAACTACCTATTTTTCTAGATTTTCTAATGTTTCGCCGGCGTGGTTTAACGTTTTTACTTCTATTTTTTGTCGGTTTTAATTGTTTCTTTTTTTTAAAATTTTTTAATACAAGCTTCGTTAGTATTGGTGGTCACTGACGGTAGTGTGTCATGATGCTATTTGACATGGTTTTATGCTATCCGCTGCAACGCGGGGTCCTTAATACTAGTTTTATAGATTTAGCAAATCCCATCCAGTTTTATCGGATCTTTGTGTACCCATGGTGTTGTCGACCCTAAGTTATAATAAAACCAAATTAGAGTTAATAGAGGAGATCCAAAACCAAAAGAAGACATACTAATAAGTGGGCCAGATGGGTGGAGCACAGGTCCTGTTGTGGTAACAGGCTAAAACCACAATGAAATCAAAGTAGGCAGATCGTACTTCCTCCTTTCACACCACCAGAAAACGACACTCTAAAGTGGCTTGGGCCGATCTTTGCTTACACTGTCTCCTACTGGGCCTTCTGCCTTCTGGGTGTTTGATTCCAATATTAATTATTGATGGTCCCGTTTTTTGTTCCTTCAGATTATCTTAAACACGTGATGATTTATGTTTTTGTAGTTTTTGTTTTGGAAGTATTTGAAACGAGATAGAAGTTAAGGAATGATTAGAAAGTATGAAATTGTATGTAAGTTAATGGTATCTAGTTGTTTGTTTATTTCATGTGGTTGAGACAAGCCTTATTGTAAACAAAATGTGTTGATTTAAGAATTGATTTAATAGTTGTAGGAGTTCGCACTTAAAACATTTTTAGAAAGTAATCAGTGAGAACAAAAATGCCACCTTTAACTAGTGCCGCTTTGAAAATGTTTGAGGAATAGTGTCATTTACATATTTGATACTTACGTAACACATAAAACATGTATCAAATAGTACCAAGATGTTAAAACGGTGTCCGTTTCAAGTATTGAAGTCAATGATGGATCTATAAAGTTTTAATAGAGGGCAAAAAAATTTCAAGTGTCGAATGACTATCGTAACATGATATATTTTTCCGGCCCAATTTGGGTCGGATATGATTGATTGCCAATATAAACATTAAAATGATTCTTAAACTCTTGAATTTTCATATTCATCATGAACAATATTGAATCAATTATACTCATAAAAATAATGTAATATGTGAAGTTTGAAACAATTATACTGATAAAGTTGATGATATATGATATGTTTGTAGTAATTATACTCATCGGTAAAATGGTCCCCAGACTTTTTAATACCAATGATGTTCAACGTATTTGAGAACAATGTTGAATGACAAATATACATTCCATCCCTAATATTTTGAAATCAATATAAATTTAGTTTGTTTTATTGTCAAAAAACTTTTTGTCTATACAATTTCTTTTATCATTTTTCTAACTACTTGATTATTTAAGGGTGAAAATGCTAAACATTTACTCGGTTGAAGGCACTAGTTAATGAGAAAATGTGGTTCGTCAAATTGTTTAAGGGTCAAAGGACCCCCATACCCAATTGTAGTTCCACCCTAACAATGTGTTTGAAACACTCTTGTTCTTTCTATAGTTTTAAACGTTGAAAGAGGATGATTACAAAATTTTATTGGGGCGTTCGGGACTATCTGGTATATATAAGAGTGGAAATTTTTTTATGGTGGATGGTTGTCCCATACTCAAGCTCTAGGTACGCCAATGATTGAGGAATCATGTTTTAATGTGGACAAATTGTGTAACTTCTTGACTAGTTTAGTGGTTGTATGACTTTTTTGATTTCTTGAGTGGAAGTGGTCGATCCATGGTTCGAGCATATATGCCACACCATATATGAGGCCTAGGAATGTTGCATGTTCTCTTAGTATTGCCTAGATCACGACAGAGGACTGACTCAACGTTATTTGAGACCTCAATCTAAACCAAGAATTATATGTTTATAATTGGCAGAGATACTTTTTAAAATATTAATGTGTATAAGATGTTTAGATAAATTTATTTTTTTTAACTTTATATGATACAACTTTGTTGGATTGAAGGTCAAACTGAATTAACAAAATGTACTTTTTTCATAGGAGTGTATTTTTTTAATAGATCGAAGGTCAAACTAAATTAATAAAGAGTCCAACCAAGTTTTTTACACATATAAACTTATTTTATCAAATTTGAGACTTTTAAAATTAAAGACCAAAATTAGTAGTTTTGAGTTTTAGCCGGTTTCGTTGACCCTACTTGACACTGTTGTCCATTTCACATTTTCATCACCGTCTGGACCGTGGAGCATATTTCATAAACGTGTAGATTTTTAACATCACTTAAATAAATATTCTATAGTGTGTAGGCCTATTTGTACCGACAATCTTCTCCTATTTTGATAATGCTCAAAATCCATGAACATATATGGAAGAGATTTGGCAATAAGATTACTATGTTTAACATGTTCATACTTGTGGCTTATGCAACTTTTACCTAATGATTGTTTTCTTCTTTTTTTTCTTGAATTATTTTTCGATCCATACATTTTTGTCCCTTCTATTTCACAAGTCAAAAAAGGTTTTTTCTTAGGATGATAATAAAATTTCCTGAACATGATTTGATTCCTCTCTCAACAAAAAACAATTTGTTTATAAGTTTAAAATTACTTTGGCACAGAGAAATTATATATTATATACTATATTACCAGCGATGTAACCGTTTAAACAAACTGAAATCAAATCTAGACCGTTTAAACTCGAAAGTTATGACGGTTACCAAGTGGTTTTCTGCAGTTTTATATAGCAGTTTATAATCGACGGTTACCTGGTTGGTTACGAGCAGTTGTGGAGCGACGGTTGATAGCCACTCCCTTCCATTTTAGTCTCTTGCATCACCCTCTCATCTCCTTATAAATACATATACCTCTGCTCTCCACAATATCTCATCAACCGCCGAGCAGTTGGAGACCTTATGCCTCCCATCTTCGTCTCCGATTCACACCCAGCAACGGTTAACGGCTCCTGGACTTGTTTCGATTTGCACCAGCCCAAATGATCCTTACTTTAGAGAACATCTCCATGAACATCAATTCACATCCAGCAACGTTGGATGTGGTTCTCAATTCTCAAACAACGGCTGTTCTTCTACTCCCCTTCTTATACCCAGTCACCCTAAACCGACATCGCAAACAGACTCACTATCCATTGCTGCAAGCCTCATCCCCTGCTTTTCCAGTCCCATGCATTTTGAAGGTATCTCTAAATCAAAACAAAACAAGTTTCTAGATCTATTTATTTGTTTGCCGGTCAGTCTTCATTATTTTTGTTTTGTGGTTATTTTTTCTTGATAGTAGATTGTTCTACGAAATTGGAAGTGAGTAAATCTTCTAACAACATGATGTAACTTCCATCTTCATTTTGAGGATGATTTGAGCATTTCGTATAGCAACAGAATAAAATAATGATCACTTTCCACATTGTAAATGATGAGAAAACAAATTCAGGTTAGTTTTATTTCAGGAACTTCTTTATTCATGTTGGTATTGTTGTGCTAATATCATATCTGTTTTTTCTTATTAATTTGTCAATGCATCACTTGGCAATAGTAATAATTAGTTAAAGAATTGAAGAGGAACAAACTCATGGCTTTTGAAAAATTGTATAATTATAAGAGCAATTAGCTTGGCCTTAACATTAGCACAGTTATTGATAACATGATTGTTTTAATTAGATTGATTAAGTTGGTATTTAACAAGTAATTTATGATGCAACTGGTGTAGACTTCGTGTTGGTTGACAAGCTAAGGTACATCTCTTTACATTTGTCGATGTATCTCGACATTTTACTTCTCTCATTTGTATATTTTTAATGGTTTTAATAAGAAATACTCATGTATTATTTGGGTTTCCTCTTGAAAGAAAACATAGCTTGTGTCATATAAGAAATACAATTTGGGTTTAATAGTATTATTTTAGTTTCCTCTCGAAAAAAAACATAACTCGTGTCATATATCACCTCTGTTTGAGTCATCATAGTGTTGCATGGGGTAAAGAATCACAAGAAAATAATATTCTTGAGTTAATTTCCAGTTTGGTATTTTGAGCACATATTAATAAATCTAGATCGCTAATGAATTTAGAAATGATGGCCACTTAAGAACATGACGTGATGTACATGACCTCAATTCATAAATGAAGCTCATTTGGTAACCAGGAATTTGAATATGTGACACACTTATGGTCTTGATTATAATCAGTTATAATCAACATATAGTTTAAATTGCCTTTCATAAATCATACTTGATTAATAGGTACGTTTTGATAACTTTACATTGTTATTCAAAGATGTTTAACTAAAATCTCAACCTGATTACCTCACCTATTAACATTACCCGCCATACCAAATGAGTTGCAATGCATAAACATTATGATGTCGCATTTCTCACTACATCAAACCATGAACAAACCATTGGTCAACAACATGGAACACTAACGCGTATGAGTACTATGCAGAAGCCAAAACGATTTAAAACACAGATAACATTTTTAGGTCCCGAAACATTCCACGCATCTTGTGTGTTATCTACATACATGCATGTAGATTAAGATTTTCATTTTACATTTTTGCCGAAGTATTTACTTTGTTATGTTTAAGTTGTTTAACAATTACTTTTGTTTGTTACTTGGTGGTTGTCCTGCAGTAATTTGTCATTTATAGACCACTTATGTTAACAAGTTGTATTTTGATCTTAACAGAGTGGATTTTATTTAGAATGCTATTCAACATAATAATTGCGTTATTAAATTAAAATACTCGGTCACCGAACGTGTATAAACTAGTTATTTAACATAGGAATCTTATTGTCAAATTTCTTGCATATATGTTGGGAATTCATCAATTTCAGAGAAATTATCCAACTCTTATTGAATTCAAAGCAAACGATATCGATCTATATGAGCCTTACAAGAGATAAGAAACTGAAAACCAACTCACATTCCATGACAACTTAGTTAAAATAATAAAAAACGACTCCAATAATCACGACACTGAAACATTACTCCACATATATATCACTCGATTATCATGCATTTCTCAGGTTGTCTTATTTTGCAAGATTCATCTCCCTTAGCTTTCGTTCAGCCACCAATTGTTCAGCAAACCTGTATATTATATAGTTAGAAAAAAAAGAAGAAAACTTTTATAAGTTTTACATTACGAACTTAATTAATTAATTAACCTAGTTTGTTTCATCCAAAGGTAGCAATTGTTAAGTTATTTGGCGATGGCGTTGTACGTACCATGTCAATTTTATACGGTTTGTATCATCACCGACGTTCTCAACGATTCCTGTATCAGTATTCACCCGAGTAACTTTTTTGTCTAGTAACTTAAAGCCAACTTCTTCAAGATCATCTAGATTCTTCTTTGTTGCTAAGTCCATCGAAGCCATTTTACCGGACAGCTCGGTTTCCTATATGAAATAAAAAGTAAAGAGTACTAGTAGGATCGATCTCTTTGAACGCAAAACATATATAGTGCTCACCTGATTTTGATCACCTTTGGAGTAAGTTAAAAGAAAAGATTTAAGTGGGGATTATTGTACTTTTATAATGGTTTTTGGGTAAAAGTTTAAATGCGTTTGAGTTTTAAGCGTTTCGTAATTAACACCATTTACGGAATTGAGAAATTCTCGACAAATAATGTACCTGTTTCGTAAATGGCATTTACCGAATTCTCAACACCCAAGTACATTTCAATTCTTACTCAAAAACTATTTTAGTAAAACGCATATATGTAGTATAAAGATATGTATACCTGAATGCGGAGATAGTTATCAACGGAACCAAGGGCTTCAAATACAGAGTTGACATGAAAATCAACCAAATCGGTACTAGCTTCAGAGAAAATGTTGATCAAGGGGGATGTAAGGTCAGAATTGACTAACCACCCAAACATCCCCCATTTTGCAGCCACATTAGCGTCATATCCTGGTACGTCCTTCTGCGACCCCGTCCCTAACGATATCACCAGAAATTGATCGAAGTTGCGAGCCTGGAATCCCCGGAACTTCACATTTTTCCCCGTCTTAATTTGCCTTGCCACTTCACCTATCGCCGCAGAACACTGACACAATCAAATCGTAGATATGCGTACATTAATATTAATCGATATGAAATATGCAAGTAAACAGTAGTTGTATATATTAATTGTAGTAGTCAAGTAAGGTTGTTGTTAATTAATTTACAGGGTTGTTTGCCACGACGCCACCATCAACGAGGTTAAACTTGTGATCGTAATTCGTAAATGGATGAGGGGGAAGGTATGTAGGTGCAGCCGATGTACCGAGGCAAATGTCTAATAACTTTGCATCCTTGCAATGCTGTCTTTCCGTCTTCAAAGTCACAACAATATAGTATGTTACTAATTAAACCGGTAATTAATTAAGTATTATGTAACTAATAAATAGTTATAAATCAAGGTGTGTGTTATAGGCACCTGAAATGAGCTAAAGAGCACAGGCTTCCTGGTCATAATGTCAAAAGTAGGGATGACAACATTAGTTAAGGTCTGATCAAGCCTCGTGGCTAATAGGTTTTTCTCTATGATACTTGTAAGAGATTTGCCTTTGTATCGTGGCCCCATACACGCCTTCATCGACTTTATGATCGCAGTTATTGAATCGCTGCAGCAGTCACCCCAGCACCATCTAATTCAAAAGTTCGAGATTAGTTAAAATTAAGCTCATATATATGTAGTATGTATACGATGTTTTAATGAATTTAATCAAATAGATGGATGGATGTGGGTATTGATGTATATATACTCAAGTTGTGGGAATATCTTGGGACAGTTTTCTTTGTAAAAGGGAACGATATCTTTAGCCGCGAACAAAGGGACTTCGGTGTCTTCGTGTGGAGCCGTAAGCATGGCTGTTACTAGCCCCCCGGTGCTTGTTCCGGCGATCACATCGAAGTAATATGCTAGCCTTGCTTCATCATCCCCAGATATCCTCTGCATTCAGCATGCATGTGTATAGTATATATTCATATCAATTTTGGTATCATAATGAAGATAAAAAGACTGAAACAAACAAACTTGGTTGTTGAAATTACACCGCGTTTTTTAAACAACTTAATTGTGCATACATGTACTTCTGGGTATTTTATACTTGTGATTTGAATAATACATTTAGTTCCTTTACTAGACATAATTTATCACTAAACATGGTTCACAAACTAAACCCCGCCTTATGTTTAATAAATAACTATCTATTGGACTAACCCGCACGATTCGATAGGTGTCACTGAGGGTTTTTGGAGAGTGCAATCTAATTCGATCCATCTTAAACACTAACTTGTTATTGTTATTGTTATCATCGTCAATATCATCATAAATAACACGTACTTCTTCTGCTACTACTATTTTACTACTATGTAAATATTAATAATTATATAGCTAGGTATTTAAAAATAATAATATTTAATATAATGAATTAAATTATCTCATGTGCATTAAATAATTTATTATTTCAAATATGCTTATTAAATAAAGACTAATCGAAAACTATAATATAGAGGATTTGTACGAGCATGACAAAAATTGTGTTGGTGAAATTTCATTCTACCCTCCTCAATGTTTTATAAAATAGTATAGATATAAATAAGTTTAGTTTAAACCATTATATATAATAACTATTATAGAAACTTAGCTAGATTATATATATGAGAGGACAAGCCGTATATTGATTGTGATGCACATATTTATGTATATATGTATGTGTGTACATACGCATTTGAGATGTTGTACACATACCTGAAGTTCCGCCTCAAGATGTTCGAGGATGACCGCTGGGATGATACCTCTGATGCCTCCGCCGTCGATACTAAGGATGGTTATACGCTTCCCATAGGATGGAGATGGAAGTCTCTTAGAGGGTGTTTCTAGTTGGAGATTGCTATTCATATTGAATTCAAGTCGTATAAAGCAATATTACAAACTATTATACTATGTTGGGATGATTTTTGCTGAGGACCTCCACCTCTTTTATAAGAGACCTAGCTGAGGGTTTGTTAAGTTTTTCAAATGTGTGAATTTAGAAAATTGTTTTAGTCATTGTATATTACATTAGAAGACGATATTTTTATATTAAAAGATCAATTAATGTACCTATTAACTGGAATGATGAGGTGATTTAGGTCCTTGACTAGGTGTTTTCGCACAACGAAAAGAAAAAGAAGATATTAAGGAAAAAAACACAAATGCAATGTTTATTATTTTTGTTATCTTTTATGAGCTTTAACATTCATCAACACAACGACTAACGCTCAGTAATTGATTTAAAAAGACTTGTTCAAGGATGCATATAAACATCATATATATCAAACTATTGAAATGTATAATAGTATGTATTATTGGTTTAAAACAGGAGATATATATTAAACCTTGTCTTCAAAAGAAAGACGAATATCCGGTAGAAAAACAACAAAAAGAATTAGCGCAAGTGAAGCATGCGATGAGAATGTTGGTAAAGAACAATATTTTTTTTTGTTATTACTTTCTTTGATTTTAGTTGTAACTGTTTGTAATTTTGAGAACTTGCTGTTGGGTTTTTATAGTATTTTAGAATCAAAGCGTGAGACTCCTGCACTAAATTAAACAAGTTATCACAAAAGATAATAAAAACATACGGTACAAAACTATCTCGTTAAAACTTCGAGGTGAGAGGTTGAGTTGAAATATCATAATTTTTTTATTAGCAACTTATTCCTTCCTAACTCTCCCTCCACCCCTTAGTATTAATCGACTTTCATCTAATTGAAAATTGGTTAATTAATAGAATAATGCAATATGAAAATAGAAATTTATAATCCTGCTATTTTTTAAGAATACATCTACAGGTGGTAACAACTATACATCCAGAATATTTCTAGAGGTCAATAGTCTTTAAATAATCAAGCAGAAAATTGTAGAAGTCCATGCTTAATAAAGTATAATGACAACTTGCATATAAATGGTTGATTATTTGTTATATTAAAATTTTCATCAGACTTAAATCTTATAGAATGTAAGGATATGGTATACTAATCATTCTAGAAACATAAGAATTAAAAAAAAGAAAAAAAACAACAGTAACTTTTGAGCTATATAAATTGAAATAAATAATAGATACAATATGTGAAATAATGATCTAAATATAAAAAAACCAGATATATATTTTCGAATAAATGGATCGATCAAACAAATTTCATTCCATTAACACAACAAAGTTGCCAACACGTATTATAGATGTTTTTCAGAGAAAAAAAGTGAAATGAGGATGTGATGCATTTAAAATATAACTGGTTACTAGAATGAAAAAGAGCTGTTGCGTCTAAATTTTGTTAATTTTATACAACCCTAGACCACCTCTAACAACCAAAGATTAACAAACACAAAATACTGAAATAGTTTAATTAACCGTACAGTTAGTTACTAAAACACCCTTATAGAATTCAATTATTACTTTAACTTTTGATTTTAAATAAAAGTCAACATTGAACTATCCTAATTGGTACTTTGGCATTACACTACCAGCAATCTCCACCCCTGAGTAATGCCAAAGTATCATATTTGGGATCGGTATACCGGATCATCTTCTCTTAAACCTTGCTTGTACCTTAGACTTGTTGTGGCAGCCAACATGAACAAGGTTAAGAATTGGGAAACCGTGCTCGACATTTTCAAGGCAAGACTCTCAAGCTTGAAAGCAAAATCCTTAACTCTTAAGTGTCGGGTCACCTTAATCAACTTGGTGCTTGAATAATTGTTTCAACGAGTTAAGATAAACAAACATTAAAAAAATATTATTTTTTATTTATGTATATACGAATATGTATCAAAATAACAAAATTAAAATTTCTAAATAAATAAATAAGTTGGTTCACAAGCCAGCTCGACTCCAAGCTAATAATTTGAGCTCATCAAGTTAAACGCGTCGAGCTTGAGCCCACCTTTGTTCGACTTGTCTCGTTTGCAGCCCTAATAAACATTCTATGAAACTATTAAAAGATAGTATGTGTTAGCCTAAAATATGAGATATAGAACCTTTGCCTTCAAAAGAGAGACGTATATTCGATAAACCAACCGTTCAAATAAAAGTTTATTTAACAAGTGCAAACCTCAAGGAGAATGTTAGCTAGAAGAACAATATTTTTCTTGTTATCTTTTAACATTTTCTTGTTGTTAGGATCTATAATTTTTACTTGCAATTAGGTGGATATAAAAGTAAGGTTATAAAATGGCTCACAAATTCTAGTCCATATTTTTTTTAATTGAAAAATGCACGATCCTACTTTAAATGATAATTGTTATATTAATCGGGTCCACCTATTCATTTTATAGTCGTGATTACACACGTAAACAATACAGGTTAAAACCCACTATTGGAAAAACCTCTAGTTTAACCTTATACATTTTGTTTTTTCAAAATAAAACTTGAACTTAATAACTTGCCGAATTTACATGTATTGACCGGATACATATTTTGGTACCTGCCGTTCCAAAAAAAACACATATTTTGGTACCTCCCCACATTTTCTAGTCCACATGACTACATGAGACGGGAAACAATGGACTCAACAAGCGGAATGTGAAGGTGTATAACTTTAAAAGCTTAATTATATATATTAATTACGTCATACTGAATCTTTTCTCTTACGTAATATGTCCACGTATAATTTTTAAGAAAATTATGAAATTAATAATGTATTAGTATTAAAATATGTGATTTTATATACTTCTTTTTAATATAATACTTACATATTTTTCCAAGGCAAAAAATCAGTTAAATATTTTGTATTCCTAACATATATATGTTCTATATTTATTTATTTTATTTTTTAAAAATTAAATTATCAAATAATTGTCTATCTTGTTTTTACTAATGGATTTTTTTGTATTGAAATTTTGTTAGTATAATTGTTTAAAGCTTTGACAATTGTGTTTCGTATTTAAATAATTTTGATTATTGGTGACTATTGTTTGGAAATAAAGTTTTAAACTTTTATATTTCAAGTTGTAATTTTATTTTATTTTTATTTATATAGAAGACACTCCTTTGAGAAAATATGTGATCAAGGTTCTTAAGAAAGGGAAATGTGATAAAATAACTTAGTAAATATATGAATACAATAACTATTAATTAACTAATTTTAATAAAATGGGTAAATATGTAATGTATATGTTTATTAGGGGCATTTACATATTTCCTCTTTCTAAACTCATTAATTACATATTTACCCAAGCTACAAAATTAATCACATATTTTCTATTTCTAAAACATACATATTACATTAATAAAATTATTTATTGTATTATTATTTTCCATATTTTTACCGAGTTATTTTTGCATATTTCCCTTCCTAAGAATTAGGAAATCAATCATATATTCCTCAAGTTATTAGAGTCTTATAAATAAATAATAACACAATTACAAGTTTAAATACGAAAATTTAAAACTCCATCTTAAAACAATAATCATCAATCATCAATGTTATATATTCAAATACGAAACACAATTGTAAAAGTTTAAACAATTATTATAACAAACATTAATACGTAAAAATCCATTAGTTAAAACAAGATAAAATATTCATTTGAAGTTAATAAATATGAATAATAAGTTTGTGTGTTATTCTATTTTACAATCGAAAGTGTGTGTTTGTTTGGACATGCGGAAGGAAATCGATTTCATAGAATTTGGGAATAATACCACTAATAACAACCATTCATAACTCTCTAAACACTTGGCAAAAATATTTCCGGTTGATAAAATATAAGTGTTATCAGTCGGTTACTATAAATTTGATTTTTGTGCGGTCGTCAAAAACCAACCTCATATTGCTTACTAAATATTATTCAAGTCTATCAAAAGTTAGAGTTTTTCTTTTGGAATATATCACATACATCGTTTCAAATAAGAAAATACATATTCAAATAAATTTCGTAAACCAAATCTTAATTACATCAATACAATTAGCATATAAACCACGACAATAGTAGGATACACATTAAAAAAAACTTAAATATTCAATTACAACCGAAGCATGTATGAACATTAATCTTGTAAAAAAAATAACATTTCACTGAACCACTCTCCCTTCCGAAAAGTTCAACTCCCTTAGTTTCCGTTCGTCAGAGAGTCGTTTCGCAAACCTGCATTCAAAAAACATGCATTAAATAACAAGGTGTGCCTTATTAACCCTAGTTTTATCAAGGGTAGCGAGGTATCTCTAATATGATAAAAGACAATTATTTTACAAACTAGTACATTTCAAATAATAAACCCCAATATCTAATACCATCAACTTCTATCTAGAAATTTCTAGACTTCAAGGTCTGTGATTATAATTTAGACGGGTCATGACAAAAGACAATGATATTACAAAGTAGTACCTTTTCAATGCCTCACGATTCGTACCACCATTTGGGACCTCTTCAACCGCTCCAGTGTCAGTGTTCACTCTGGAAACGGGGCTATCTAGTAATCCTTCCCCAGCTTTCACCAAGCCCTCCAGATTTGCCTTTGTTGCCACATCCGTCGAAGCCAAGTCCCCCGTCAAGTCATCGTCCTATTTTGATACGAGGGTGCAAATTTTTTTTAATGATTAACTAATCAACTGCATGCCTTACCACAAGAAAATTACATCCATATCGAATATTGCGACCATTCTTAGCTTATAGAGTATATATAGAGGAATTCATTTGAGATATATACACGTTGAGAACTGTAATAACTGCATAATACATGTTTAAAGTTAATATTTACCTGAATGCGGAGATAGTTATCTACAGAATTGAGAGCTTCAAAGACTACATTGTTGCGCATAACAACCAAATCAGCACTTGCTTGAGTGAAAGCTTCTATCAATGGGGATGAACCTTGGTTGACTAACCACCCTAGTACTCCCCATTTGGCGGCCATTTTTGCATCATATTTAGGTGTATGCTTCTGTGTGCCCGTCCCGATTGATATCAAGAGATATCGACCATAGTCGAGTGGCGTGATTGGAGGGAAATTCGGATCCGCTTTCATAATTTGCCTAGTTACTTCCCCTATAGCAACCAAAGACTGCCAATCCAAATTACATATTTAATGTTTATGGTTTCATCAGTACGTAGTTGCATTCACTTCACAAAATATGTTGATTGTACAAACTGATCAAACATATTTATGAAAGTAAACATGTGTAAAAGTAGGCCCCATAATATACCATATGTAAATTTACATTTACATGATTTTAATAAAGCTATAAATCTCCACATATATAAATCATGAAATTATATCAAACACTTTAAAAGTAAATAATGCATACAAACTTTTTAGACTGTTAAAGAGCATATTAACAAGTTAAGTGACGTGCAATAATTATAGCGTTAATCTTGATGGGTTCAAATTCTGTTCAAAGGGTACGGGTAAACAGAATTTTATTGTCGTCACATGTTTTTATTGTTTTAATAGAACATGGGTAGTTAGCAGGTAGTGGGTTAGTGGTTTCTTTTTCAGGTGCAAGCGGTTGTTTTTGTTTATATAATGTAAGTATTGAGCAAGAATGAAGTGCAAAAACCTTCTATTTTGTTCGGAAAGCATGCAAGAAATGAGAAAAATGTTGAACAAAAACCATCGTCGGAATGAAATTTTGAAGCAGATAAAGTCGTTTGTATTGTTAATTTGTTATGGATAAATCACTTAGATTAGCGCTCTTGGTATAATTATTTCATATCCTATAGCTTATCATGTCTTGTAATTGTATAACCTAAGTTTATATTCTTAATAAAATTTTCTACGGTTCAAAAAAGATTAACCTGTAACTTACAAGTAGAAAAACAAGTGCAAATTTCCCTATTTCTAGGCCTTATTTCATGAATACTTGTATATAACGGCAAGTATACATGAAGCGTTGTAATTAATTAATTAATTACCGGTTATTAGCTGCGATGCCACCATCAATAAGGTTAAACTCTCGATCGCCATTTTTAAAATCATAGGCGGGGAGGTAAGTAGGTGCCGCTGATGTCCCGATGCAGATGTCCGATAATTGCGCATCCATGCTTGGCTCCCTTTGCACCTTCAGCGTAATCAACAAATTTAAAAGAAAAGCATCAAAATAAACATTTAACCAACAAGTTTACAGAAATGAATATTTGACTTTGTTATCTACATTCAACCATTGGTTATAAGATGTCAAATACCCCTTGCACGCTAAGTCGACAACTCTCTATCCGACCTAATCATTGAGACTTGGTCCCAAATGAAGTTAAACGAGGAGCATACACGTGTCGTGACTTAACTCGGCTTACGTCAGCTACACCCTAGCCGACCCAATCATTGACTTGGTCTCATGTGAGATTAAGGGAAAACTAACACGTGTCCCAACTAAACTAGGCTAAACCTGACTAAATGCTAAGCAAAAGAGACTTTTGGTTTTCCTGACTGAACGCGATTAAATCTGACTAAATTTGAGCGTGGTCGTTATTTATTATTATTATAGCTTTTAACTTTTGTGTGATCAAATGTTCATTAATATTCTTGATGATTTTCCTATATATAAAAGTACAACATCAGAATTATTTTTTAAAGAAAAAAAGCTATCTTTTAAGGGAAAAGATCATAGAAATTAGTTGTTAATTTTTTAACTATAGAGAAATCAAATGAAATTGTCTAGCATAGAAACGCATACCTGAAAAGAGCTAAAGATCACAGGTTGCATAGTCTTGATGTCAAAAGTAGGGATGACAACGTTAGTCAATGTCTGACTCAACTTTATAGTTCCTAGTAAGCTTGTTAAAAGGTTTCTAAGATACTTTCCGTTGTATCTTGGTCCTACCAATGTCTTCAAAAACTTTATAAATCCAGCAAATGGCCCTCTAATTCAATTTGCACCAAAATACCATTAACACACACACACATATATATATATATAAAGAAAAAAATGCATCAAATATTTATTTCAGTGTTATCTTACCCAAATTGTGGGAAAATTTTGGGACTATTATCAAGATAAAACGGTACGATGTCTTTAGCAGCATAATAAGGTCTGTTGTTCTCGTTTGGAGCCGTTAGCATGACTGTAATCAGACCGCCGGTGCTAGTCCCAGAAATGACATCGAAGTAATCGGTTAGCCTTGCCTCCTCGCCGTCTAACTCCTGCAAAGTGCAAATATACAACTTCATAAATCAACAACCGTGAATCGGAGAATATATAGGTTAGAGACTAAATAATCTGGAATGAAATTTCATTTGTTTTAGCAAATAAATTTGTCATAAACATTATTTGATGTGTCTACCAAGTCAAATGTGTCTCGTTTATACGTTAGTAAATAGTGTCTAGGAAGACATATGTGCAAAATGTTACACACACAATTATGAGTTTCCAAAATGATCACTAAATACATATCACGTATAAATTTGCAGCTCATTTGCAAGTAAAAAATGCTTGAGTTGGAAGGTGGATATATGCATATATACATATATGCATGCAGATGTTAAGTCATACCTGAAGTTCTGATTCAAGGTACTGGAGAATGACACGGGGATGATACCTCGTATGCCTCCGCCGTCGATCTCGAGGATCGTTATGAGATTACCACCGTTCGGTGCGCGCAGACCGACCGGCTTGTTGCTGCGATTTCGCTAGTCATCTTGCAATAGTATTAAGAAATGCAAACTCTTTGATGAAGATTTAGATGAGTATTAGTATAGACTTTGATTTCGTTTATATGCGAATTAAGGTGTTGTTGTATTGACCCTTTCAAGTTCAACTGTTTCCTTATTATACTAATTAATCCAATAGGATGTTATGGGTCAATTACTTCAAGTTATTCCTTTTCATATAAAATGCGCAATTTTATAATGCATTTGACAATTCTTGAGATAAGATCGAGATTAGAGTATAAAATGTAGGTAGTATGATACAATGGAATATATTTAACATTTTTTTATAATTAAATCATGTGCGTTGGTAAAATTAAATAACTAACATACTATATACACACGTACATACAAATATATATTTTGAGGTTTAAATAAAGAAATCTACACCTAAACTCTAACCTCATATATTTATATTTATAAGAGCAAAATAGGTAACCCACATACTTATTCTCTCCATGAAACTCACTACAATATATTATAATACACATAACCTGATCTCCTTTTCATAATCTCTCACTTTCTCTCGACGATGATAACAGCTAATTTCCTTATTAAAACACAAGTTATAATGCCTAATATAACACTTGAAATAACTTAAGATACTGGGTTTAACCTAGCTAATGCAATTCATTGATACATCTAAAACCCGTAATAATGAATTAGTGAATATATCATCTCATCAACACCTAACTAATATGACTTATTATAATATAAAATGACTTGGTATAAGCTAATACTTGTTATTAGCACATAATAAAGCCATAAAGGCCTACAGGGTGAGATAGGTAATGTAGCGTCAAGCAATAGTCATTAACATTTAACACAACTTGCTGTAACTTAAAATTACTTTATGTAAAAAAAAGATACAACTCATTATAACATATAAGAAGACTCATTGAGGCCCACAATGGTGAATTAGGAGACATATATATCTTCAGTTACTTCAGGAGACATATGTTGATTTCAAGCCCAACACTCATCGTTTGATGTGTCGCATATGTAGGAGTAGAGTGCAAGAGGTTGGAAAAAATCATCATTATGATTTTAAAACCACTCAGGATTCCCGTTAGGCCATTAGTGTGATCCACTTATGTAATGACCCTTCTTTAGTGACTTATTACATTTATGCATATGGGTCCTAATAATATTATTATACATACAAACACTCACTGTCATTGATGGTGTATCACGGTTGTTGCTCCAAATTCCTCACCTAGAGGCAAGTTGAAGAAAAAGCAATGCAATATAGTGACTCATCCGGTTCAGGCTCATCCCATGAGTGATATAACTTTATTTTTCTTCTTCTTGGACATATAAGCTGCAACCAAAAAGAACTCGTTAGAGGGCCCTGGAGCTTGAGCTCCAAGGGCACTTCGACGCTCAAGTCAGTATGTATATAAGATGTATCAAATATAAGCATTATGAGAGTAAGAATAGAGATGTTAAAGTTAAAAGAATTAGGTGAATGGTATTCTTTGAGAGAGTACAGAGTTAGGAATGATCGTGTGTCCTTTTGCATGGTATGAGGAGTGGTATTTATAGTGGTTGTGTTATTGAACTTCTCAAATAGTGATTCGATTCTAAGTAGTCATTGGTCAACTATCTAAACTGAGCTTCCTCGATTAGAGGGTTTTATGCTCATTCGGTGTCAAGGGTTTCTAACATAGAATTAATGTTTCCTGTCTCTATAGTTGACTTGGGCTTCTAACATATCTGGTTGCAATTTGCTCTTATGTCACTATTTCGTTCAGAGCTTAACCTATATATTTTGTTGTTTTGTGTTATAGTCATATTCTTTGATAGCCAATAAGTGTATTTCTTCTTTGTTAAGATATCTTCTTGTTTATTCTTGCTTTCTCAAAATCATAAGTGTTGAACTAGATGTTTCTCGATTCCTTATTGAGCTGCGGCTTGAGGACATACCCCTATGCCAGCCGCGGCCAAGGAGTGTATTTTCATCTTTTGTCTTTGACTTAGTCTGATAGACCTTTGCTTTCATTTTCATCATGCGAATATTTCTTGGTTCAGGTCATAAATTGGACTCGGCTAAGATTTTACTTGTGAGCCGCGGCTGAGGCAACTATCCCGGTGAGCCGCGGCTAGCTTTTGTATAAGGTTATCGTTTGAGGTGCTACTTAAGTGTGTTACTTGTGTTATTACTATTGTTATTAATTCTGACCTTTAGGGTATCATGTTGTATTTGGGGTGGTACCCCATCAACGGCGATGAGATTTCTATTAACAGATGCCATCGAGTCATTCCGTTTTTGTTGAAGAAGTCCATTTTCTTGAAATATAAGCAAGCAAAGTAAAAAAAACAAAAAATCAATGTTTAAAAAATGAATAAGTTGTAACTATATATTAGCAAACAAGAAAAGAAGATGTCGTAGCTTCCAACTAGCAAGTTGCCCGCAATAAGTTGAAGTCAGCTTTAGGCTTTTCGACTTTTCGTGACTTAATTAATAACGTATATAAACCTGTTAACCAAAATATAACATACTGTAATAGTTCAAATAAATTATAACCTGAATATAATTATTTTGCATTTAAATATCAAACAAACCAAAATTGCATAAAATAACACAACCAACTGTTTGACTACCAGCTTATGAACGTTGTAAATATGTGTCATTAATCATTATACCGCGACCTCATCTAATGGCATTTTCATGTCTTTAAATTAAATAAGAAAGTCCATAACGATAGTCTATTAGACGTTAAGTTGGTGATTGAAGTTTCTTTTTCGACATGATCCAACGAACATTGACAGACGGATAGAACAGAGACTGATTGGAGAGAGCGGGGATCAAAGAGTAATAATAAATAATGAAAATTTAAAATAAAAGGTAAAAATAAAGTTTTGTTCAAATATACAAACGAACATGCAATGATAAAAACGGTTAAAAATTAATGTTTTGTCAAAACAGCGTCGGAAATTCGGATCAATTTCTGGCGAAAACTTTTATTTTACTAAATATTTATAATATTAATTAAACTATTAGTTAACTTGATAATAACAACAAATTTCGACCAGTTTCCGACAAACTTTTTTTAAAACTTTTGTGACTATTTTCACATAAACTATAACTTCACTGTAGACCTACTTCTAATTGTTATTATTGAAATATTTATAACAACTACAATAATAGTTAAACCGATAATAAATATAAAGTTTACTCGATAATTTTAAGCTAATTAAATAATATAAAAAGAGAAGGATAAAAAACATAGAAAGTTAAAAAGAAAACAATTAAAGGTCTTGTTGGAATTTATCAAGGAAACCACTTCCATCACACCTCCTTTCCATGATACTTTTTTCTTTTTCACTTCATGACCAAATTTATCAAGAAAAAGCAAAATAATGTCTTTTGTAAAATATTATATCACTATATTTGTCGGAAAGCGGTCTGAATTTTCAATAAAAAAATTTTCTTGTCGAAGATTTTGTAGGAACAAAATATTTTCTAGTAGTGTTTCCTGATCTTGGCTTCTTTTTAGTAGAACTAGAAGCAACTACATCAATTGGTGTTGGGGACTTGGTCTACATCGACAATTTGATCAATGTGTAAAACGAACGTCATGTAACTTTTCATATAAATATATATATCAGCTTTTGTTACGATTAACACCCAATGAAGAATTGAAACATAAAAAAACAATCTCTTATTCGTATTATTGGAATTGAAGAATGATTATAGAGAGGTACAACTATCCGAGAGAGAAAATTGCTACACAGATTGCTCTCTTTATACTACACAAGCTGTTATCAAACATTAACAACCTCACTATGAAAATGACAACAATAGCCTCTCATCTTTAGCTAACATACGACTAACCCCTCAACTATACTGAAAGATAAAAACAAAAAAGAAAAAAACTACAACTTTGACTTATGACTTTATACTCTCACAACTCACAACTTATGTTACTCTAGTTTACTGAATCTCATGGTGATGGGTGTGAAATAGCATTTATTAAGTTGGGAATTTTAAGAGAAGAAACCTTAATCATCTTTGGATCGTTCACTTCATTTCGTTTTGTAAACAGTTGATTTGAGCTACTTATTCAAAATTTGTCATACATTGGGTAGACACTTTTGGATTTACAAATTTATTTTGTCTATACGTCAATTCAAAAATTAAACAAAAAAGTCTGTTGCAACACGTAAGTCTTATTTGTTAACTATAAGAAACAATACATGATTATCAGAACTTTTGAAGTACCAAGACTTTTTATCTTTAAACAATTAATGTAAAATTGTTTTAAAATTAAAAAAATAAATAAAAACTACGTACTAACAAGTTTTTGGTCGTCCACGTTGTCACTATAAATTGTTTAATGACGAAAGCTCGTGTAGTTAGCAACAAGTTAATATCAAGAATGTTTCAATGATTTGTATAAGATTTAATATAAGGGATAGATAATTATACAATATATAATACAATACAACATTTACTCACAAAAGAATAATTGTTGATGATAAGTAGAAAATAATATATTAAACAAAAACTAGAACAGTGGCTATGGTTTAGAAGATGGGCACCAATCTTTTATTATTTATTTATAAAAATAAATCTTTGTATTTTCTATAGATCTTTAAAATATTCTTTGATGGTTCTTTAAAATTTGATCTCTTTTATTTTCATATCATTTTTTTACTAATTCTTTTAATAGTGATTGTTCATTTTTAATTAGATTTTGTGTTGGTTAACGCTTATGTTTTTGCCAACGTCTCAACCTCAATTTTTCCAGGTTTCATATGCTTTTTATGTGTAATTTAATTTGATTATGTTATTAATAAACTAATTTTCTCATACATGTTGTATGTAACCCTTTTTGTAATTTTATTTCTCCACACCTTCGTACGGATGGAAATTTACTAGTTACGATTAAGAACCAAAAACTATACCTATTAATTTGCTTTACCTATAAAACAACCGTTTTATCTAATTTTATGCATCGATTTGTTTATTTCAATCAAATTTGTATCCTATTGATTAAATCTATACTTATTAATACAACAATAACTTTGGTGTCACGTGTCATTCTTTTAAAACTTTATTTTTTCATTTCTCGCCTAATTATACATCTGTTCTCAATGTTAGTCTAGGTTTATTTGATTAAAAGTCAACTTATGATACAAGAGATATTTAAAAAAAATTGGAAATTTAACCCTAAATTATAGCACATCTTTTTTGAAAATAAAATCATACCTGATATTTATTATTTTTTCAAATAATTTATTAACAAAAACTATAAAAATCATTTATGATTTTCTTCATCTATAAAATCGATTTTTTGATTGTGTGTTTTCACTAAATACTTGGTTTATATTTGACTCTTGATAAAAGTTATGGGATTTGTTTCATCGACTACTCTCTAAGTTGAAAGAATTCATGGGTATTTGTTTTTGGATATGAAATCATACATGATTTTAAAATATTTCTCAATCATCTCAGCTTTACGACCCTTGCGATTTGTTTTTATAAAGTCTGATGATATCGCCTTCGATAGCCTTCATCAGCGTTCTCATTTTTGTTTTAATTTTATCAACTTTTCTTCAACAAAATATATTTTTGTTATATCTGAGCTTTTGTCCTTTGAAATTATCATATATCATATCATTGTCTAGAATTGCCTTTTTGGATTAATATTATTTTACTTTCAATCTTTTGATTTGAAGGCGATCTACCTCAACAATTTCTCTGTAAAGAGGCATTACATGTTTTTATTTTATAAACTTCTTTATTTCTTTTTTAGGTGTAATGCCATATTATTATTATGTTTAATTAGAATTCATTTGATATGTGCAAATTGTTTTTATGTATCTGGAAATGTAATAATGAAAATAATACTTTTATTTTATGATTGACTTTGACATATTCAAACAAAAGAATACTTTTGAATTTCAAAGAAGATAATTTATGTTAGCAGTGTGTTTTGTAATGACAATAAACAAGAGTTAATGCCAATCTTTATCTAAAGTTGGTTTGTTTCTAAATAGCGATCATAGTCAGTTTTATATTGTATTATCTCGAATTAAAAGTAGATAGAGATTAAAATTATTAATATAATAGTGCTGGAAAAATCACCTACAAAACATCAAATGTTGTATATAAATAAATTTTCGGATGTTTATGAATTTGAAATATTATTTTTCATGTTCAATTTAACTTTTTTTATTTAAATTTCTTATTTATAAGTTTACTAGATTTAGTAAACCCATGCTTACACGGGTTTACTAAATAAAATAATTATATAATAAATTTATTAATTATAAGATTATATTTCAAGATATTCTATGACTGAAATAATATAATAGTTATATCAATTTGTTAACATTTTGTTTTTAATTTTTTAAATAAAGATTTTGTTATAAAACAAACCGAATAAACGTGTCATCTTTAAAAAATTTCTTATTACTCCCAGATTTGATTACTTTTTGTTTCTAAAAATTTGACTTTTTAAAAATATCAATTATTTAGAAATAACCTTAATAAATAGACTTTTTTCTTAATTTATTAAATATTAAAAAAGTGTTAATATAATATTACTAGTAATTAAGGTAATTATTTATTAAGAGAGAAAGACGTGAAAATTTAGGGGATGATGATTTTGGTGCTGACATGTGTGACAACATTTATCTTTTTATGAGAGTAGAAAGAATTGATTTCATATTATGCATTATTTAGATGTAGTTAATGTTAACAATTACACATAAAAGTCGATATACAAAGTATTATTAACAATATTATAACTTCTGAACCATTTTAAATAACAACAATATTTTTGGATTGAACTCGTTTGATACACGGGTCTTTAGCCTAGTTTGAATATATAACGCCTCAAGCCGTGACTAATCATACATAATATACTTAGATAAACTCTTATTATTACATGTGATAAATTCGTGTTATTTTTGTTACCCTAATATTTAGTTGTTATAGTTAATTAATTATTATGTATGCTTATGTATATATAAATATATACATATGACGAGGTGTGATCATGTTTCCACATACTTCTTAATTAGACGTGCAAGCTTTAAACATATCAACTATTATTAATTAGCTTAAACAAGCACGTATTTCAAAACCAAAAGTTACCTAGTTCTTAATTAACTAATATTAAGAAAATCTTACAATTTAATTTTCTAAAGATCTCGACAAAGGCCTTTATTTAAAAGTTTTGTATAGTATTATATCTTTCTTTTTCCATCCTCTCCATTATATTACTCTCTCTTTTTTGTTGGTATGGAAATAGACGCTTCTCATCTTTAAAAATGATTTTTTTAAGTCTTTTGAATATTTTCTAACCAACTTACAAGTTACAACACACTAGCACAAACGAGGGGCAAGATTATGACCGATGACACCTATTAGAATTTAAACAATGACAAAAGTTTAACATCATCACCAAAGGTGTTCACCTTGGTTTTATAGATCTGAAAGTAGATATTCCTATACGTACGCAGAAATATCCCTAGGTGCTATGAACAACAACCTTGATATATTTTAACTTTTAACAATTCTCTTGTGTTGATTTGTTATTCCCTGCGGATTATAAAATGTCCTTTCATAATTTCTTATCAGTATGAACTAGTAGAAAACTTGACGAAGGCGACTGAAAATTGTGACTGGAAAAAGAGTCATAGACTTTGCAATTAATTTCAGTAGCAAATTAGTCGTAAAAATGAGAAAAATAAATTACAACTAAAAATATAATTTGGTCACAACGTGGTCACAAAATTTTCCTACCGTTTTATTTTGGTTGCAAAGTAGTCGCAAAGAAAGAAAATAAATAAAAATAAGAATCAGCAAACAAATTGCAAAATTTGCCTCAACCTCAATTCGATCGCAGATAGTCAAAAGAAGTTTCGTCAATAGTGATTTAAAAGTGTTTCAAACGTCATGTTAAACTTAATTGAAGCTGAAAAAATTAAAAATAAAAATAAAACATAAAATAATAAAATTAATAAAAGTAGCCGCAAATCAGTCGGTAATCTGTCTCAAAACGGTCAAACAAGTCGCTCAAATCGGTCTATAAAACGGTTCTGTAATTTGTTATTTTTTTGTTTATTTTCTTGTGCATAAATCATAAATGGGCTACCGGGCTGGTTTCTGTAGCTGTCTTTTTGGTGAAAGATGTGACTTAGGATGTATGTATTTAAAATAAACTATAGGCCAATAACAAGTGATTAACAAATTCAATAACAATTTAATTATTTTATCCAATTGAACCTTAAGATTGGTTGACATTTAATTAGTTTAGTCCACTAACATTTATCCAATCTAAGCGTATTTCAAAACCGAGAATCTTACTGTTCTTTTAAGTAATTAGATTTTTTTGCTACATTACTTTTGTTTATAAATATAAATAGCTAGTGTCGTATCATAGAATTTTTACATACGAGTTAGTAACTATATAGTATAGGGGCCCAAAGTTTTTCTACTCGCTCAGAGCCCAATTTTTTTTAAGAATTATCGGGAGCGACCCTGATATATAACTTAAATTAGTTATACATGTATAGTTCTAAGGTCTAAATTATTTCGATTTATGAAACAACTTCAACCAATAAACAACTACACCAACAGATTTTATAACGGATCCGGTTATAAAAACACCGGTGATGTGACATGAATATAAAAGAATAAGTGGAAATGGTATGTGTAGGTTGGCGAGCGGGTCCAAAGCACCTTTTTGTATAGACGGTTCTAGTGGTGGAACATGAGTGTTCATTAACAAACAAATCAAACAAGAACCACCCACATATTAAAATGTTTGCTACCAAAATATACAAAATTTAACATGGAGGGTGTAGAATGATATAAAATAAAATATAATAAAAAAACCGCATGTGTGTCGAAGTGGAAGATTTTTTATGTTTGACTAAATCAGTGGTCACTGTCAAAGAAGGTGAACAAACCTCAAAAAGCCACCCCTTGAATTGTTAAAAAAAGTCACAAAGGAATATGTAGCCTAATTGGTATGGCTGCAAATGTATTTAAGGAATATGTATAGGTTTGTTTTTAACCATGAACATGAACACGTACGAAAGTGTACGTTTGTTAATACTATAATTAGATTGTCCAAATTTGATTATGTTTATCATGTAACATGGAACGAATAAACAACTTCATAGACAAAAAAACAAACATATAGACATGAGTGGTGACTAATCAGTGAAACATTCATATTTTTAATTAAAATTAAAAATATTATTGAATTTTAATAATTCAAACTTTAATTTATTGATCTGGATTAATCCTAACTCAGTAAATAGTTACGAACACTCTCAACTTTAATCTAATTTTCCTCTGACGTATCCTTGCTGACTGAGAGTTAAAAGCATTAGTTTTAATGACGTGATTTGCTTATGTGGCCAAAAAACTAAACAGAAAATTGAAATATATCATCTAGTACATCAATCTGAATTTTTTGTATCCTGAAACATATCAATATTCACCTCTTGATCTGAATTACTTGACTTGTTAAAGTACTAGAGGTAGATTTCAAGTGATAATGATGGCTAGACATAAAAAAACGGACTTAATGGAGGTCAGACAACAACAGAGTTGAAAAATGTCTCACATTTAGCCCCATTTAATCAAATAAAAACTAACATATTTAACTTTCAAGTAGTAAAAAAATCATTAAAAAAATAAGATTAAAAATTAAAAGTGTTTATAAATATCTCCTGATTTCATATTAATCTTGTCTAGTAAATTAAAATTAGAATGATTAAAATCCCAATAAACCAATAAAAAATATACAAACGTTACTAAAAAGTTTAATTTTAAATATTCAGGCCACGATTAGAGTCGAAGATCGGTCCCAAGTTGCAGTGGAAAAACCTTTGTTGGTAATCCTATTTTTTATTAATCTTTTTTATGAACTAGATTTCAACCTATAATTTTTTATTTCAATTCTTCTCATTTACTATTTAGTTTGATATTTCAATCTTCATGCTTTATTTATTTAAGTCAAAAATCATAAATTTATACGAAAACTAGCATAAGTTATTTTCATAATTTAATTTAAACTAGATACATTTGAATGTTCTATGCATTCTTCTCTTTTTGAATTTGGATCACCTATAAAGACTACTAAGATAGGAGCATAGTACGATGATTTGATATTTACTCATTAAAAATTTTGTGGCCAAATCTAACCAATCGTAAGGTAGATTGTTTTGTGACTATTTCAATTAGATTCGTTAATTTTACACACGTTAATTCATATTCGATCATAAACCAGTCATAAATTTTACGATCATTTTATTTTGTTGCAAGTTTAAGGGCAAAGGTTATAAGGGTCCAAGAGAGCCCCCCCTCTTTTATTTCTCACTAGTGTTAATTTTTCATCCGGTAACGTTAATTTTTGACTATTATGTATAAATTTTTTATATATATCGAGTTCATGTCCTCTAAAAAAATTTAGTTTTGCCCCCCGCCAACTTTATAGAAGTACTCAAACTTTGTCACTGTGCAAGTTACCAGTATTCTAGTTGTGAAATGGACATGCATACAGGGGCGGAGCATAGTTGGGCGGCCCCCCCCCCTTTTATTTCGCCGGTAGTGAAAATTTTTGGTCCGGTAGTGTAAATTTTTAGCTCGATAGTGTAATTTTTTATATAAAACTCGAGTTCGCTACCACTAAAAAAATTAATCTCGCCGCCACTGTCTGCATATTGATAATCTTAAATTTGGACGAAAGTGGAGACACCTAGCTTATTAAATGTTGATATTAATAAGGGAGCTTGCATACTAATCTCAAGCGGAGTGAAAAATTTGAAACTTTAACCCTAAATTAGAGTATATTTTTATTTTGAAATTAAATCATGCCTGGTATTTTTTTTTCAAATAATTTATCAATAAAAACTATACAAATCATTTATAATTTTCTTCATCTATGAAATCAACGAAAGTTACAAAATTTTTTAATCGACTCTTCTTCAGTTTGAATGAAATCATAGGTATCTATTTTTTAAAATAAAATCATACCCGGTTTTAAAATATTTCACAACCATCCTAGGTCTACGACACTTGTGATTTGTTTTTATAAAGTCTGATGATATCGTATTTGACAGACTTCATTTACGTTCTCATTTTGGCTTCGGTCTTATCAAGTTTTCTTCAACAAAATGTATTTATTTTTAGTAGCTAATAAGAGAGTCTCACCCTCCCGTGTGATCCCGCATCGCAAGCATCTATAGATTCTTTCTTGGTTGGACCAAGCAAACAAACTATTTCTGACAAGTCTTTCTAATTTTTAGAGCAAGAGCGAAATTTGGGATTTCACTTACCTCGCTGCGATCTTACGGTTATATTTGAGTTTTCATCCTTAGCAATTATGATTTAACCTATCATTGTCTACAATTGTGTTTTTGTATTAATATTATTTTACTTTAATTTTTTAAGTTGATCTATTTCAACAGTTCATTTGTAAATAGGTATTACATGTTTTTACTTTTTAAACTTCTTTATTTCTTTTTATGTGTATTGTCATATTATTATTATTATTATTTTTACTATTACTATTATTATTATTATTATTATTATTATTATTATTATTATGTTTGATTGAAATTCGTTTGATATGTACAAATTGTTTTGATGTATCTATAAGTAATATTGAAAACCACACTTTTAATTCACAATTGACTTTGACATCTTCAGACAAAAGAATTTATTTTAAATTTCAAAGAAGACAACGTTTGTTATCAATGTGTTTTGAGATAACAATAAACAAAAATCATGGACAATCGCTATCCAAAGTTGTTTGTTTTTTAATAAGGATCATAATAAGCTTTATGTTAAATTATCTCGAGTTAAAAATATATAGATGTTAAAACTACTAATATTAGATAATAATAGAAAATAACCAATAAAATATCAAATATTGTATATAAATAAATTTTTGGATGTTTATGAATTTGAAATATTAATTTTCATGTTCAATTTAATTTGTATATTACTTAAAGTTCTTATATATAAAGCTATTTCATTCTATATTATACACTATTTAGACGTATAAATATTAAAAAAGAAAAACTACTATGTTAGATATAGCTAATGTAAAAAATTATGCATAAACGTTGATATACAAAATATTATCAACAACATTATAACTTACGCATATTTTTAAAAAACAATAATATTTTTTGATTGAATCTGTGTATTACACGGAACTTTAGCCTAATATATATATATATATACACGCTTCTAGTACTACATTAATTATTGTCCACCGCATGACTATATATATTCTTCATTTCAAAATACCAACAGGCCATAAGGCCCTTTTTATATACATAATAAACTCCCAGAATGTGTTGTGTTAATTTAATGCATCTCAAGGTTTGTTGTGCCTCTATAAATATAAAGCACCAATTAGCTTATGCATTCCATCCTACGTACAAAGCTATCAAACACCTCCCCACATCCATATTTCAACACATCATATACACATGACCCCATGGATCTAACAAAGTTAATCCTGGCAATTTTGACCCTAATTAATCACCTTAATTATCCACCTTCAGGTTCAATTTGTTGATGGAAGACATTTGAAACAACATACTAACAAAAGCACCCCTCCGAAAGAAACTATTATGAAAGGTGGTAGACATGATCATACGGTATATGCAAGTGAAGTTGTGCATACAAAACCTATGACTCCAACACCGCTGAGTGAAACCTTAATCGGGTCTCAGCCGCTGCAGCCATCCCCACCACACGGAGTCGAAGATTTAAGGCCCACTGCACCAGGCCATAGCCCTGGAGCTGGACACTCCATCCATAATTAATTAGGGCATGTATGATAATGCCCATGCAATATTTATTGTGACTTTGTGATGTCTGTATAGACATATATGTATTATTTCATATTAATATCTTATGCCAGTTTTAATATATAGATTTTAAGTCCGGAAAGTATGCACTCTAGTGTGCAATCTACTCAGAAAACTGATCGAGGGATGGGTATGATATACATTGGACACAGGACACATATATATCGTTCAACTATTTTTGAAGTATAGGTGTTCCGCTTTATAAACTAGCAGAACACCTAAAAACATAAAAACCTTAAAAATTACCTAAAAACCACTTTGCATATCAGAAAACACATATTTAAAAAAAATCTCCAAATTTGCAATGAACAATGATTTTGAAATAAGCCTACCTAGTCCCTGTTCAAACTATATATCATATGCGTTTGAACTATTTCGTAAGGGGGGCGGGGGCAAAATTAATTTTTTTAGGGGAGGCGAACTCGATATTTATATACAAATTTACACTACTGGGCAAAAAATTTACAGTATCGAACTAAAATTAATATTATTGTGTACGACTTACTATGTATGTTGTGTACAAATATATGTATATATATGAGTCCTAATATTAAGACACACACCCTTATAAATCGACAGCCTCTATACACCCACGCCTTGTATAGGGCTATAAAAGGTGTATAGGGTCGACGACGCTAAAACAAGAAAAATTCATGAGGTTGTTAGAGAACTATACGTTTCATATAGCCCTATACGCCCCATGTATTTCTATACATATGTATAGCAAATTTGACATTGAAGAAGAGGAAAAATTCAAGGTCTGTTAGAGATGTTATACGTTCCATATAGAGTTATACGACATATATAGAAGCATAAGACCCGTATAAAAGTTTGAAGAATGTTGAATTATAAGAGGGTGTCTAAGTATCACCATATACCATAAGAAGTGGGACTATAAATACGCAAGGAGATCATTTCAGTTTTCAAGTGTAGTAGGTGAAAGGCGGCTTTCCAAAGCTCAGGGAACAAACTAAAGTAAAGTTTCCATTTTTAAACTCCAGGAATGATGAATATAGGCAAGCAAAATAAAAAGTCGTAATTAGTGTTTTTGATAAAGTCTAGTTGTTTTTGTTCTTTTGTATTAACCATCAACTTTTTAATATGAGAAACATAATAATTTCAGTCACTACTGGTGACCCATAGAGAACACATAAATATACAGTTTAGTGGGATATTTAATTTTGAGGTTTTGTCAATTCTTAGTCAAAGATCATAGTTGACCATAAAGTGGCAGTATCTTCGCACATTATATAGTTTATTGAAGTAAAAAGATGACAGTGATTAACATTATTAATCAATCAGCGTCGCGTTTGGTTACCATAAACAGCTATTAAGATATTTATAAAAATTAACAAATATGAGTTCGTAAACGAACGGCTCAAGGCTTAGTGTCACACTCCACTCAGGATAGAGTAACCTTGACCGATTGATACACACTAGATAACAAAAAACTTAAACAATTATTTCACTAAATCGTGGTGATTTACATAGGAAGTCTTAAATATAATGTAGGAAACTCTTCACAGTTATAAATAGAATTACAAGACAATGGAAAATAAATAAATTTTGAAAGGGGTTATAATACAATCACACATGAAATAAACGAATGTACGAAGAAATTGTAAAAGAAGAGCGGTTGAGGTCTGTATTGAACACGGTTTTCTTAAATAAAGTTTGTAACTCCAAAAGAAAACTCGTCTGTCTGTTGTTATATAACAGTAACAGAAAATTGTAGTACTGCCATAGTAGAGTAGCGAGGATAAAATTGCACCAAAGATTGCTAGATCTTTCGTTTATTTGACTTTTTGGAGAATATACAAAGTCACTCAAGTTTTCTAGTTTTTCACAACTAAGACAACACCTAAGTAATATAGCAAAACAAAAAAAAAATATCTTTTCATTAAACCAACGGGTTAAATTGTATTAAACGTCTTTATACAATTTTAATTAAGAGTTATTGTTATTTTTATCCTTAAGTTTTGATTTATTTTGTCATTTTCATTTAAAAAGTCTTTTTTTTCTTTACATCCTTATCTTTTAAAAAATTGTCACTTTATTTATTTCCGTCAACTTAGTTGATTGTGTTTGTTAAGGTATGGGTATTTCAGTCATTATATAAAAACTTTGATTTAAGTTTTCATTTATATAATGACTTAAATGCACATAACTTAACAAACACAATTAATTAAGTTAATAAAAATGAATGAAAATAATAATTTTTTCGAAAGTTAGGGACACGAAACAAAATAAAAAACTTTTTGGATGGAAATTAAAAACTCGGGTCTTAAATGTATTTAAGATCTGACAGTTATCTACTTCAGCTCATTATGTGCTAAACAATAGCAATGGGGACTCGATCATGATCAACAACTGTTACAACCCATGCAGTGGCAACGATATAACAGTATCAACTACATGGGTGGTTTTAGCATGGAATGTGATCAGCAGTAATGCGCGATGACATCATTGGTAACAAACTGAACCTCGGCAGTAACCAAACTCATGACCATATCAGAAGCAACCAATACATTGGTTTTAACCTTCAACCAATTAACCACACATAAGTAGTGTGTTAGTGTGTTAATTACCGGTGCTAATATCGAGCAAATTTGGGTTAGCATGCTTAGCACCCAGTAGGGTCCCTGATTGTGTTCCACTTATGTTTCTATAAATAATCAATTACCATTTAGTGCTCATTTTTATATATCACTCAATGTTTAGTCATCTCACCTATTTGGTACAAGTTCTACCACTTTTAGCTTTTAATTTTCATACCTTTACAAAGTTCAGACACATAATTTCAAGTATCAACGTCTCATTCATATTTTTATTTTGGGAAAATGTCATAGAATAATAACCAAGTTTCAAAAGTGTTTTAATTTAGTCATTCATGCATATTTTTTCAAATTGGATCTCCAAACGATCAAATCGAGTCATTATCAAATTTTATTATGACAAGAAAGTAATGATGGAAAAAACATTGGAGTTAGAATTTTCAATATATAAAATTATATTAAAAAATAAAAAAAACATGTTAATTATTAAAAAAATAAAAAAAGTGCCTAAAATTTACGTCAACGTTCTATATCAGCTTCAAAAGATAGAAAAAATATTTTCTAACTGAATTCAAAAGTATAACATGCTAAAAAATATGTTATGAATTTTAATTTGTATAAAATATAAAAATGAGTGTTCTAATTAGAACGTTTTTGAAACTTGAGTTACTTAATTGGAACACTTTTCAAAGTTGGTTACTATTTTACAAAGTTACCCCTTTTATTTTTCATCATTTATCATATTGTATAGTAATATCTTCAAAGTTTATCTTTTTCTTCATCTAGGTTAAATGTTTAAACCTAACTTCTTAATTAGTCATTTAACAACCATCAGTGAAAATTACTTCATCTATAATATTGTAAACTCTAATAAGTTTTTTTTTGCCTATGTATTGGCAAGTCTTCATCAATGACAACTTGCCTGGGCTGTGACAACCTCTTCATTAGTGGTAGTTTGCTTGGAAGTGGCAAACACACAATCGTTGTATTCATCAGTATTAAGTAACTTTTGTCCCATCGTCATCTTAAATTGGTCATGTTCGGAAACTATAAGTCGGAAGAACATCTACTAACCTTCACCAATAGCTCAAAACCTCAAGATGTAAGTCATAAGATCCAAAGCTTGGTCCTTGAGCATGTCACCTCTTCTACAAGGCCAAAATACATTTAACGTTTGGTCATTGAGACTTTGTAGATCGAGGCTATTCCAACGGATACTAACTGCTTACGCACGAGTGTAGGCACGCAGTTCGGTTATAGAACGGTCCAAATGAAAATTTAGCTTTTTGTTTCATTTTCACAATATAATATTTAATCCAAGACCTAACAACACTCCACAACTACATTATAACCAAAAGAAAAGCTCAACTTCTTCCAAGATACCCAAGGAGCCAAAAATAGAGCATAAAGTATAATGCCTCCATATAGCATACGACAAATATCACCCTTGACTACCGGTTATCATTGTTTCCTTGTACAAAATAATTTGGACCCACACATTAATGTATTGCCATCAAATTAAGCATAATTGGTATAATTAAATATAGTCAATTGCGGCTCTATATTTAAACCATCCATTACAAACCACTTCTTCCTTTAGTGGTAGCTATGATTAGCAAATCCAACCCCTCAAAGTGCACTATATATGCCTCTTTTACTTTTTTATAATAATACTATTTCATAACTATAGTTTTAATAAGAAAATTAGCAAATATTAAGAACCCAGAAAACTAAAACAAACGAAATAAGTAAGTAATGTTTTTTTTCAACGAAAAGTGGGACTCGGAGCTCTCATTGTGAGTCACATCGTGCGCCAGTGCGTAACACTAGAATTAAATAAGATAACGTTTAGTATGCAGAAATGATGAGCGGAATGCAATGAACTATTGAGGGTGAATGAATAAATACATGTTTGGTTGGTGGAGGTAATAGAATGAACCATTACATAGTTGATTCCATTCCCTCAAATTCATTCCATCCACTCCCCCTTTTTTTTTCATTTCATACCTTCTTCCATCATTAGTTACCAACACCACCCACCACAACAGCCACCACCGACCACCAAGATCGCTCGTCACCAGCAACCACCACCGGCCACCACCGCGGTCGGCAACCACTACCCCGGGAACACTATCACCGGACAGCGCCACCGCCGCCGCCACCGGAAACCACTGAAGGCCACCACCACCGGCCACGGCCGGCGCCAGAACCACCTCCGAAGGCCATCGTCGCCGCCGGGAACCACCACCGCAAGAAACCACCTCTGAAGGCCACAACCGACATCGCAAGAAACCACCTAAGGCCAACGCTACCTCCGACCACCTCCGGCCACCACCGCCGTCGAAAACCACCGCCAGCCACCACCATTGCCAGAAACCGCCGTCGTTGGCCACCACTGTTGCCGGAAACTGCCGCCAACGAAAACCACCGCCGGCCACCACCACCAACAAAAACCACCGCCGGCCACCACCGACACCGGAAACCACCGCCGGTCACCATCGACACTGGAAATCACCACCGCCGGAAACCACCGCAGGCCACCACCGCCGCCGGAAACCACCACCGGCCACCACCGCTGCTGGAAAGCGCCGCCGGCTACCACTACCGCCGGAAATCGCCGCCGGCCACCACCGCGGCCATCACCGCCGCCAGAAACCACCTCCAGCCACCACCTCCGCTCACCATCACCATTATAACTACTTTTACACTTCATTGTTTCGATTTTTATACTTAACAAATAAAACAAAGATATGATTTATTTATTACTAAAGGGCAACCAAACGGAACAATGGAATCTAATGATTTATTTCATTCTCTTATCCATTTCATTACTTTATTCATTTCATTCATTCGTCCATTCTATTACCGCATACCAAACATACCCTAAATGCTTTGACGAAGTAAAAGCATTCATATCAGGTTTTCTGTTTTTATCATTATAAATTAAAATTCATTATTATTATTTTTATTAATTAAATAATATTTTTTAAAACTTTTATCATTATATATTTTTTTCATCCACTCACAAACATTTTTAAAAATATTAAAAAATTATAGGGTTGAACATTGATTATCCAAATATACAAATTAACATTAACTTTTCTATATTATATACTCAACTACTTATTATAGCATTCAGAGTCCATCTTCTATCCTCATTTTTATAATTATACTAAATATTACTATTTTTTCTTTTTTTAATTAAATAATATTTTTCATACATTTATCATTACATTTTTTTCTTATCCACTCACAACTACATTCAAATATATTAAAAAACTAATGGGGTTTACCGTGTTTCTCCAAGTATGAGAAAATACGATACAATCCCGTAAAATTTTCAACTTCTTCCACTCACAAATAATCCTCTATAATATAAGACATTTACTCACATTAAAATAAAAAACAGACTGTTAATATAAAAAAACATATTCATATTCATATAAATACAGGAAAAGCATTGTGAATGCTCTATTTGCATGAAGCAAAAATTTAATGAAATAAGTGTATTTTGCGCATCATGTGTGTAGCGCAAAATGCGTTTACCTTAATCTCAATGTTAGCACGGTATTGACAAACCTCATGATTATTTTGGTAACATTTCTATTAGAAAAAAAATGTGGAGATCTCCTTCGATTAAACCTAAATAGACAATCTTTCATATCAACCATCCATCCGTACAAACTAATAAACATATAGTCTCAGTGGGAAGTAAGTGAAGAATCTCTTTGAAGGTGGTGATAAAGCTAACTGATTTAATAACATAAAATAACGATCTCTTATGAAACATTGAAAGATATTTTTAATCGTGCAATCATCACCTGTGCAATGATCTTTACATTTATTTTAAGCAAGTAAAGATACTCGTGTATTGCTGGGTATCATACGTGACGTGATAAAGTATAGACTACAATTATCCTGATTTGTTTCCGAATTTAACTTACATTGAAACGTAAAGTTACTCGAACTTATACTATCGAATGAAAACATATAACCACATTCGTTTTCAAATAAAAATCCATGTCAAAATAAAGACCAACTAAAAGCTTACATAAAAATTAACATAAAAACGTTTTACATTTGACCCGGCTTGTGTCCAAATAAAATTTACATCAAAACATAGTTGAACTCAAACTTGCACCGACACATACATATAAATAAAAATGTAAGAAATTAGTTTAATTTTCCAAAGCTTTATAATAAGCTCATGATGTAGAAGTCAATCTGAAAAATAACAAGAGGCTATGCTGAGGTTATTGTTCAGAGTTATTACTCTATCAACTTGACGAAAAAAGTAAATTGGAGCAAAAACATATAATAAGCAAAAAGGGAAAAAATAAAGCCAAAAAAACTAAAAAATAAGGCTAAAAAAGAGCAAAAATCTATTGGAGAAATTGGGTTGAATTTTAAACCCGGGTTGGAACTGTGGGAGAATGACTAATTACCATCAAGGAACAACACGTTTTGTGTAACAATCCTGTAAACATATATACAAAGTTTTATAATACGTAGATATATAATATAATTGCACTGACCTTTGCAATTAAGTTTATAGTAATATAAAAAAACTTTCATCATATCATTATTTTTATATATTATTGTCGATCTCATCTAATTTCTTTTATATTCTAATTGAAGAAATCTACATATTTTTTATTATTTACCCCTTCTAACTTTGATAAACATCCCCAGGACTTTTAACAAATAAAAAAAAAATTAAAGCATATGACGATTACTGACGGACATATAAATAAAACTAAAAATAGGTTCTTGATAGATTTAGTCAAAAATCCGCTATTAACTTTCGATGATCATATCAACATTCTTTTGTAAAAGGACAATTTTCTAGTAGTGTAAATGTCATTTCATTACAAAAAGAGTCACTGCGAAGTTTAAAACCATCCTTAGGAGTTTTGTGATCGATTTTGTGACGGTGGTAAAGCTGGTCCATAAGGACCTGTTGTAGTGGTGTCACGGATATGGTGTACCTCACTACAAGAAAAGTAAACGTTAACGAGCAAACTTAAATCATTGCTAATTTTTTATACTTTAAAAAAAATAAAGTTTATAAATAAGTTTCTGACAAACTTAAATCACTAATATAAAGCAGAGTTTAATTATTATTTTTGAAAAAAGTGTTTTTTCTTAATTTTTAAGTCTAGCTGCACAGATACGACCAATATGATTGTTAAATTTATTAACAACAAAATTACATACAATATTTGTTTTTACAAATTGAAAAGAAAAAAAAAACAACTAATTGCGAGGACCGTGATTTCAATCACACCCATCATTATTCCGGGGAGCTACACAAAGCTCTTGCACCTCTATCAACAAATTGGCGAGATCCGATGAAGCTCAATGAGTTGGGCATACACCAGAGAGTTTGAACATATCCATAAGGGGGCGGGGGCAAAATTAATTTATTTTAAGGGGGCGAACTCGAGTTTTATATAAAAATTAACACTACCCGACCAAAAATTTACACCACCGGACTAAAATAATAAAAATAAAATAAAAAATGAACAACTAGTGTAGCGGTCAGTTATCATTTGCTCACTTTTGGACTAATATTATAGCGTTACAAGTGGCACATTGATACTATAAATAGACAAAGCAGCAAAGACCTGGAGCATCCATTAATTGTGCTTCTTCCCTTCTAATTACCTCTATAAAAACAACGTTCTAATATTCGTCTCATCATGTCCCCCTTCAAAATATACACATGCCTTATCATTCTAACAATTGTTGCTCATGAAACACTAGTGATTGATGGAAGACAAATAAAACCCATGAAGAAACAACTGCCTTCAAGAGATGCACACATTCTTCCAGCAGAAAAGAATCTAGCATTCCCACCACAGGTAGCGGGTCAAAGTCAACGATACGGGAGGTCAAAACCTGAATCGGTCAATGACTTTCGGCCTACGGCACCAGGTAAGAGTCCAGGAGCGGGTCATTCTTTCACAGAGCACGGGTTTGATACCCAATCGGGTCCTGCAACGGAACCTGGGCACAGCCCTGGTGGTGGTCATTCTAAAGGAAACTAAGCAGCGAAGCCGAATGCGCGCCTAGATGCTGCCCGATGCATTCGCTACGACCGAATTGAAGATCACAGGGCCTCTCGTATTTTCTGACTTCATGGATATACTATAATGCTACGTGTTATTATGAATTTATGATCATTGTAAAGTTGGTTATTTATCTAAATAAATCTTAGACCCAACATATTTCCTAATGTAAGTACTATTTGTCAAATACTCAAATGAGGCATTAACTATATGTGGGGAAGATTCATAAAATAAACATAAGAAAAGTCCAGGTCATTAAAATAAACTTTGAAAAATCAAATTCTATAAAAAAACATGCAATATTAGTGTGGAAAAGCCGATCATCGTGCGGCACATGGTGTCCTTGTGGCAAAACGCCCTCCGACTAGGGACTTTACACGTGTACTTTTGCGTGATTTTTTTTTATTAAAAGTAGGTCGACGATGAAGTGGAAAATGCCAGCCCGACGGTGGAGATGTGGAGTGTGGGTGCTAGAAAAGCCAAATGGCAATTGAGTGTGAGCGTATATTAGTTGGCTGGTGGTGGAGTGTGGCGATAATGGTATCGTCGATGGGAGGTGAAATCTTTTTATTAGAAGTACAATCATTACGTGTTATATGCCCAACATCTCGCATAAACAAATCTTTTTCAACGTTATTCTTATTGTGTTTACTCTTAGTAGCGTATCAATACACAAGTTTGTTGGTTTTCTGCATTAAGAATAAATATTTATTTCGAAAATGTGGTTTTTTAAAATCTTAACTTTTCATGTTTACTTTTTAGAATTTTCTAAATTTTAACTCAGATTAACAGTTTGACCTTTTTTGGGTTAAACTAAAAGTGAAACCTTCGAGGCTTAGACTAGGTTATTTGGCTGCTCGTATGTGAGAGTGCATCATGTTGACGAAGTGAGATCACCAAAATAAAATAAACTATATTCCTAAAACATTAATAGAATTTACACAAGGCATAATAGAAAAGAGATGTCACTCCAAAAAAAAAAATATTTAATATATCAACCATATGGTGAGGCAAAGTGGGTCCAACAAAGCTAAGATTTAGAGCTCCAAGAGAGATTGTTGCCTACTTTAATTTCTTTTTCTCTTAAACAAATAATTTTACATATTTTATATAATTATGTTGACTAGTAATTTATTTGATAAACAAATTAAAGAATATGATATAAATGTTTGTTTGAGTTTATTGTAACGTTAAATACTAGAATTTTATTGATTTTTAAGAGTAAATCCAATAACAAATGAGGGTTACAAGGGGACAGTCCTTTAGTGCGAGGCTTAAGGGCCGCAACCCTAGTAGCATCGTCCAAGGGACAGAACTTATGACTAAGGTTTTAGCCTGAATTTTTATTTTATTTATTTAGTAAAAGCCGTTTTATTAAAAATGCATTAAAATATATATTTTTTAATTTCACATGTGAAATTTAAAATAAAACTGATGTAATTTTTTGACATTTTTGATTGGCCTTGAAAACTATTTGATTCTTCTTTGCTATCTTCTTCTATTCTTTTGGTTCACCAATTCACACACAAATATGATTGATGTTGATTACAAACTGAGTTTTATATGGTTGTGTATTCAGGTTGAACTATTGAATAGCTTTGATTTAAATTTCGTTCAAACATTTGATAATATCAAAGTATAAATATCTAACAAACAACTCATTAAAGAATAAGATAATTACTCACACTTGTAACAACAAACAAAATTAAATAGAGTGATGACACTAATAACATTACAAGGTAGAGCACTACAATTTGTAGCATCAAGAATCCAAAAGAAAAAGAAATAACGCACGTGTTAAAGAGATCAAAATGGTTGGTGGTAGAAGATTGTTACACTAAAAACTTAAAATATCGGAGCTCGGTTTTTAAATTTTAGAGTTTTTTTTTTTTGTCACAAGACCTTTTCAATTAATAATGTTATGTCAAGTTACATCAAAATAGAAGGTAGACGGGCAACAAGCTGCGCCGCCACCCCTTTCTGAATAGCAAATCCTAACCTTCCAAAAACAAATCCTTGCCTCCCCGGGGTTGAGCAATGGTTGTCTATGACCCGTTGGACCCTGGTCAAAAAGTTGATAGCTTCTGGCACTATGGAGCCAAATGTATCAAAGGCAAAGGGAACAAAAGCGTGCTGGTTCTCTGCGCAAGCTTTAGCATGTTTATCCACTTTCTTTGATTCTGCCTTTCTTGCTGCTTGACCAGCTACAAAACCGTTTTCCCGTAACCAACCAAAGGGGAAACCCCTGTGAGGTCCACACACGCATGTTTGCCCCCAGCCCAGCCAAAGACGAGCAGATCCGTTGGTCGCAAAGTAGACCTCCCCTCCATAGGGTCCGTGAGGAAATTCACGAGGGCTTCTTTCTTAGCAGAAATCCCAGCTCTTCTTAGGATGTCCCCCAAAACATCTCGTACCCAGTCATGCCGATATTTGAACCCAGGTAGCTCTTACAGTGAAGGGCGTGCTCCCCATATTTATCCATGCAAGCTTTACGACATATCGGACATGTTTCATCTTCCGGGTACATAGGGATCATCAACCGGTATTTGAGAATTGCTCTATATTCTACTGGAGACATGCACTGTCCCAACCCTTCAATCGGGATAACGGTCAAAAAGTCCTGAGCATGGGGGCCCTTCAGGCACTCAAACACCGCCTTTTGGCGGGATGACAAAGAAAAAACTTCTCCCAGGCTTTGAGCGATTTTGCTAAACAGAGCATTCACCAAAGTTGTTTGTGGCTTCGAGGGGGCGGTGTCCTTATTAGAGAAACCGCCAATATCCAAGTCTGGGAGAAGGACATATAAGCGTTCGAGCGCCTGCTGATAGTCCGGGTCAAACCCGAAGACCCCACTGTTTCGAAGGATATGATCTTGTAGTTCCAAAGACTGAGCTCTAGAGGCCACAAAAGCATAAGCCCCAACATCTCGAGCTGAAAGGAGTCCCAAACCACCGAGACGCATTGGCAAAGATGCCAAACGCCATTGGAGATCACCAAAAAAAGGGTCACCACCCACGACTATGTCTTCTATAGCCTCCGTGAGGCCATCATCAAACCGAGATACCGCATCCTCCATCAAATGGGGTTGACAAGTGCGCAACCCAAAAAGTAACTTAGCAACTCCCATGCACGACCTTAGCAAAAGTAGTTCACATTGGGGATTCTTAAGGCAGGGCAAGAGTTTCATGAGGTCAACCGCTCCCGAGGCCCGCCGCCCAGCCAACTCCTCAATAAAGCTAGGATCACGGCTAACAGCTCCACCAAGGAGCTTAACCCCCCTCTCTGGTCTACCAATCCCTCTCGGGAAAAGTCCGTCCTGAACTTTACGCCCATCGCATGTCGGCCAAAAAAACTCTGTTTTCTTAATGTTGAGATAAAGCCCCAGAGATGGCCCTTCCACGTTGATGATGTCTAAGGCTTTAGCAACCTCAGACGCGTTGCCGATAATCGTTCCATCATCCAAATACCAAGCATGAAACAAAAGGTTACAACGGTCCTGGACCCGAAGAATAAGGGGGTGTAAGGCAAGGCAAAGAGAAGGGGCCCTAAGGGATCTCCTTGTTGTACTCGGTAGTAGCCCCAATACAATCATTACCAACATACAACTTAGCAGACTGAGCATAAAGAAATTGGACCCACCGATAGATTGACGGGCAATGCTGATGAACCTCTTGAAGGAAGTTGTGCGGTCGACCGTGTTAAAAGCATTAGAGAAATCCACAGTAAGCAAGGCCAAGGAGCCGTCTTCATGACAAGAGTTGAGAAACTTGTTTGCACTGTGAAGCACCGCCTCTACACCATAGGCATCCCTACCCCAAATTGAAAGTCCCCCAAATGCTGGGCCATGTCTTTCCCGACCTTCTTCATCACCACCTTAGAAACCAACCTTCGCCAAATACACCCCACAGCAATAGGCCGAATTCCTTTATCAGGCTTCAATAAGGGGGTGAGGGGGGTCGACGCAACAAACTCAGCAAGCACTTTAGGGCAAGATCCCTCAAGAAATAAGTTAACAACTTCAGTAATGCTCGTAAGCAAAACTGAGGGAGTCACAGAGCCCTCGCCACCAATAGCATCTAACAAGTGTTGGGCCCGCATCCCGTCCCTACCACATGACGTCCCTTTGGGGAAGGATCGGATACATTTGAACACACACTCCTCATCAACAACAAGAGTGGGTTGGGCTAAAGGGTTGGAAGGCAAGGACGGGGGTGGCACCACTGGGTGTTATCAATAAGAGCTTTCAAGGTCGACTCACCAAAAGGGGCAACTCCACTAGAGCATAGGACCTTAATCGCAGCCGTGAAATGCCCATCTCTGACTTTCCGAAGACATTGCTTAACATTAGGGTCCCTTTCCTTGTCTTCCTCTCATGCATTCCCCCTAATAGCACCAGCCTCTCCCACGCTATCCAACAAGGACGAGACCAAAGCATCAAACCCGGACCACATTTTTCCAAACTGTTAGCGCGTGCAAGATGTTACTACACTGCAAAGATTTCCTGTTCCCTGATCTACGCTCTCGTCTGGTGGATGGTCTGACCACCCGCAAGGTGCAACGTGGTAGCAAAAGCAATTGAACCCATTTTCAACGGAACCTGGCAACCCCACCACTTTACGCAAAGCACCAGTAAAACCTGAGCAAACAACAGCCAACAACTGGGGGAATGCTTTTAACATCTGAATGGGGAGTGAAAAAACCCACTCGAGGAGGTTAACATCACCCCCGAGCCCTGCTGGGTGACGTGGGTTTGTGTCAACCACCACTTGACATGGTTTCCGGATCCCAACAATATAATCTTTAACATCCCCCGAGAACATGTCAAACGACACGACCTCATCATCATGCTTGCACCCCCTACTGAGTGCATGCACTACCATGCACCTTCCACACAACCATTTATCACCAGCCTTAAGAACTTCCCCAACATCCAAAAAAAGCTCTAAATCCTTGGAGATAGCCTACTAGTAGGTACTCTGCACTGAGCCCCTTGGCTTAACATTCCGACCCCTCCTTGTAGGAGCCATGCGCGTAGGTTAACTGCCGAACTCGAGATGAGTTGTGAGGGGTAGAATACCGACGGAACCCTATACAAGCCGAAGGAGGGTAGTAACGGCGAGTTGCCCCCTCTAGATGGTACCCCACATGACCCCTCACACCATGGCCGTTAGTTAAAGATTAGCAACCCAACAATACGATGAAAGATTAGAATAGCCGAATTTGAATTTCGAGATCAAATCACCTTAAACAATACCCACTTCACAGATTACTAAAAAACAAGCTTTCTCAAACCTTCACTTCATAGGGGCATTTGATCGAACACCTTGTGTGCAAATCATCCAAGCTGGAATTTTCTCAAAGCGATCTTGTAGACATTGATCAATCATCAAAACCCCAAATCACCAAACTTGACAATCAAAGCTTCACTTTCAGAGCTTCTTCTGCTATGAGTTTTCCTCGTCGGAAGATTAGCCGCCGGCAAAGAAGGTGCATACTTCCTACAAGAATCAAAGCACGCCGTCGGTTGTCTCGTTGAAAAAACCAACAAACCCACTAATAATCGTCCTCCGGCGACCATAATTCACGAAACCCTTGATGACGACGCCGATATCTTGCCGGAGATTCTGAAGCACAATCTACCGTCGCGTATATTCCGACCACCGTCTGATTCGACGCTGTCAAAGGGGTCCAAGTGGGTTCTTCAGTCGGATGAAACCAAGTCGGATGAAACCAAGTCCAAGTGGGTTCTTCAGTCGGATGAAACCAAGTCGTATATTCCGACCACCGTCTGATTCGACGCTGTCAAAGGGGTCCAAGTGGGTTGCAACAAAACATTAGAACCTGCAACACTGGTGGTTCGATGGAGATGAAACGAGGATGGATGTTGCGATGTGGTGATGGTAAATGGTGGTGACGATGCAATGGTGACGGTGGTGGTATTTGTGCGGTGGTGTAATGAAACCCAAGTCTATGAGAGAAAAGAGGTGGTGGTGGTGGTGTTTGGGTTCATGATTTTCTAACATATGATAGAGTTAATTTTAATTTTACTTCTTGAATAAAATAACTATTTTTCTTCAGATTTTAACTCTAAATTTTAAATCCTTTGTGTTGGAGCCTTGGAGGTCAATAAATTTTGATTCTGTTTTTTAAATTATGTTCATCTCAAGTTTCAACTTCTTTCAAAAAGCAACAAGCCCAAAACATGCAGGCTTGCAGCCCACTAGTCTTTTCTAATTTTTTGTGTTTCCGTTAACAACAAAATAACGAGATAATCCTTGTATTCTAGATACAACTTTTTAAGTTTTTATAAGGTGAGGTTCAAGACACTAAATTATTACGAGAATGAGAAGAACAAACATAAATCTTCTTCTTTTTTTTATTAATGATGCATTTTTATTAAAAAAAATTAGTTGATGTATGATGCATACATAATAAATTTATTTTTTCATACTTAAAAAAAAAACTAAAAAATCTATTTTGTTCTGGTTGTTCTAAAAAAATGTGTTTAACATAAAACATTTCCCTTTTTAATACCCTCAAATTTTAATTTTTTTCCAGATATTAATAATTATAAAAGAAAGTTGTACTATATGTTTCTTATAGAATTGTCTAAAAGAATAACAATTTTTGAAACTTTATATTCGTTAACAGTTCCCATTTATATTACCCTTTCTAAAATTGGTGGGATGACCGAAAGAGTGAACGTAACTTTTTCTATGTACAAGTTTAAAAAGGTTAACGTGTAAAATTCGTATATCCGGATTTCGGATCACCGAATTTAATACCCGAATATCCGAATATGAATCCGAGTTATAAATAAGTATATGTATTATTTAATATAAGCAATTATTAACTTTTATAAATAAAATCAGATATCTGCATTTTTTTAAAATATCCGAAAAAATCATAAATTTCTAACAAATATATATTATTAAATAATTTTAGAAAAACTTTGTGGATAATATGAATACCCAAACTTTTTCAAAAACACTATCTTGAACCTGAAATGAAATATTATATCCAATCATATAAATTAGATATTTATAATTTTGTAAATACACAACTTTATAGCTGTAAATATGTTGTGGTATTCATCTACTGCACCAAAGGCGGTGTGGTATCCCTTTTGATGAATTAAAGTGGTGCATTTATGTATAATGGTAAAACCAAATCTCCCTCTAGCATCAACCTTTTGTTGAAACCATGACATCTCACTCATTGAATCTTGAACTATTCATACGAATAACTCTCGGCGCAATCGAAAAAACGCCTAGACATTTTACTAGTGTATATGGTTTTACAATAATACTGTTGGTATCAAAAGCTTATTAGCAGCTTGTCCATACCAGTTGAGTAGTTTTTTAGATTTTTTATTATGAACTTTTACTTTTTTGTATTAAAGTTTGAGCCATGTTTACCAGCTATGTTGAAAAACTATTTGGCAGAGTCAATGATGATGATATAATGATTACTAAAACAATTGTGAAATTGGATAGCATATGTGAGAGTGTGTGTAGAATTGTTTTTTGGCTATATGTATGTATACAAATGTGATCTGAGGTGGTATTTATATTACTTTTTTAGTTAGTAGAATTTGATCATCTAGCGATCGAAAACCATCCCCAATGGTCGGATCTTTTAACAAAATGCATCACTTACGAGTGTAAGTTCACTTTGGCTTGACCAACTCATAATACCCTTACAAAAGAGAGGAGCAGTGGTTTTTATGAATGTGAGATGAGATAGTCTCCTCATGAGATATCATACCAGACCCTCTTATATATCCAATTAGCATTCAGTAATCAAAGTAGTTTATGTTATGTAAGTACAACGTGAGGTTTGTTGCCAGTACACAAATATTATTTGTGATAATAATTGATATTGGTTATTAAATACTAATATTAATATTAATTAGACATTATTTTATGATACATCATAGATGTTGACCAGGGCATCAAGATTCTTGAGATATAACGTGAAGTGCTAAATTTGACTTTGAATATCCAATTAGCACAAAGATTCGATCTATTTTTATATTCAAAATTATAATTATAATATTTTTGAATATTCTTCAATCATATGAGTAGAATATACGTAATGTTAGAGTAATTTACATAAAAGGACTTTTATGTATACATTTATATTTACTAGTTACGTAAAACAACTTTTATATATATGATTTGTTTATATTTGGTTATTAGTTTAATGGTTGTTTATTGCTCTGGTTAAGTCAGCACATACACCACCCAACCTAGGTCAAATGGAAACGGATATTCCAGCGGCCCTACTCTAAAGTGGAGGTCATGAGTTGGAGTCTCACTAGGTGCAATATGCTCCAAGTGAGTTAAGGGTTTACCACAGTGGGCCTTTGGGTGGTGGGTTTCCCTTGGAATGATGGACGAGCCGGGTCACCAGCGTTGTCTGTGTTCACAGGCGTGGGTGGCCTTTCGCCAATGAGTTTACCCGGGTGACCGGGCTTAAAAATTATTTGTTGGCCGTTCAAAAAAAAAGTTTAATGGTTGTTAATTCGTGTCGTTAAGTTAAGTTACATGATTATTATATGAGCGTAGAAATATAAAAAACACACAATTGACATAATTCAAAAACAAATTTATATATTGGGAAAATATAATCGGTAAAACGTTGAGACTAACGAATAACACTTCAAACAAAAAATTATTGTAGCGTGTAATTATTTGTCAACAATAAACTTAATTTGTCGTTCAAAAAATAACATTAAACTTAGTATATTAAAATTAGAATACAGACCACATGAAGAAATTTAGATATTCCACAATTATATCATTGTGAAAATCATTCGATACAATACATTTTATAGAACTAGGATTATACAAAATCATCTAAATAATTTTGTTGTCTTTCATTCTAATTTTATATATTAAGTTTATTATTGATACTTAAATCATATGATACAATAAACTTTTATAGAACTAACTTTAAAAATATGATGATAAAAAAACATATATAATTTGTTTGAAGTTTTATTTGACAGTTTTAGTGTTTTATTATTTAGTTTTGAAGATAAGTATTATCTTCTGTAATTTATATTATACTAATTATTAAGCTTTGTATGCATTATAAGTTGTAGTATGTGTTTTATGGGATGTACCAACTTTTTTTTTCTTTTTTTTTCTTTTTTTAATCTTCAACTTTTTATTTAACCCAATACTTTTAACTTTTTTCACAAATTTAGTTTTAATATTTTTTACTTTCAAGTTTCATCTCTTATACATTTCATATTTTGTAAAAATTTCTTTTACGAGTTAACATCTCGAGCGTGTATGTGTTTTCAACGTTTTTTCACTTATTTTTTTTGGTTTAACGTCCCGTCATAACGCATTGATCCTAGATCAATTTACTTATTGTTTTATATGTTGTATGTTTCGCTAGCATCGCTACAGAGTTCAACATTTTTATGTCTACTTTCATTCGATTTAATTTTTTACATTCTTTTGTTTTTTTCGGTGTTGATTGTCACTAGTTTACTCTAATGTTTAACTATGGTCCAGATAAAGAATGAAATGCATAAAAATATTTATTTTCTCTATTTTATTTATGATTTATATACGCTTACTTCCGGGGCGGAGGATTTAGGAGACCGGAGGGGGGGGGGGCGCTCTTTTTTCGTCGGTAGTGTTAATTTTTGGTCCGGTAGTGTAAATTTTTATATACATATCGAGTTCGTCTAGGGGTGTTCAAAGTCGGATATCCGAAAATTTCAGATAAGGATTCGGATAGTTATTCGGATATCCGAAATTCATTTTTTGTTTTTTTGTTTTTTTTACAATAACTAGACATATAATATTATAAAAATAATATAAAAGACCAACTCATATCATTAAAGTTATAATATACACTAGAAAATCTCAATTTAAAGTAAAAATATGTCTAAAATTCAAAAAATAAAAAAATTATTTTTTAGTTTTCGGATAATCGGATATCCGAATATCCGAAACTTTTGAAAATCACTATCCAAATCCGAATCCGAATTTACGTATATCCGAGATTCGGATCCGAAAATTCGGATATTTCGGATTGAATTTTTGGATTCGGATATTTTTCAACACCCCTAAGTTCGCCCTCTTAAAAAAATTAAATTTGTTCCCGCCAACCTAGAGGGATGTTTTACTTTGTATACGTCCGGTTGATGTTACCTTTTTTTTCGTACAAGGCTACTATAATTTTGCCACAACAAAAAACTGTATGCATATTTTGACCTTTGAAATACATTTTATATATAGTAAAATATCCAAAAACCATGAATCGGATAAAGATAATATATTAGAGATGTATAATTTGTAAAGGAACACAATACATTGAAAAGAAATAGATACGAGGTTTTGACATTTACAATTATAACAACACTATATTTTACTTGACTTGGTCTGTGTTTGTTTAGAGCATCTTGCACGCGCTAACAGTTTGAAAAAATGGATTCGGGTTTGATGCTTTGGTCTCGTCCCTGTTGGATAGCGTGAGAGAGGCTGGTGCTATTAGGGGGGAATGCATGAGAGAGGAAGACAAGGAAAGGGACCCTAATGTTAAGCAATGTCTTCGGAAAGTCAGAGATGGGCATTTCACGGCTGCGATTAAGGTCCTATGCTCTAGTGGAGTTGCCCCTTTTGGTGAGTCGACCTTGAAAGCTCTTATTGATAAACACCCAGTGGTGCCACCCCCGTCCTTGCCTTCCAACCCTTTAGCCCAACCCACTCTTGTTGTTGATGAGGAGTGTGTGTTCAAATGTATCCGATCCTTCCCCAAAGGGACGTCATGTGGTAGGGACGGGATGCGGGCCCAACACTTGTTAGATGCTATTGGTGGCGAGGGCTCTGTGACTCCCTCAGTTTTGCTTACGAGCATTACTGAAGTTGTTAACTTATTTCTTGAGGGATCTTGCCCTAAAGTGCTTGCTGAGTTTGTTGCGTCGGCCCCCCTCACCCCCTTATTGAAGCCTGATAAAGGAATTCGGCCTATTGCTGTGGGGTGTATTTGGCGAAGGTGGTTTCTAAGGTGGTGATGAAGAAGGTCGGGAAAGATATGGCCCAGCATTTGGGGGACTTTCAATTTGGGGTAGGGATGCCTAATGGTGCAGAGGCGGTGCTTCACAGTGCAAACAAGTTTCTCAACTCTTGTCATGAAGACGGCTCCTTGGCCTTGCTTACTGTGGATTTCTCTAATGCTTTTAACACGGTCGACCGCACAACCTTCCTTCAAGAGGTTCATCAGCATTGCCCGTCAATCTATCGGTGGGTCCAATTTCTTTATGCTCAGCCTGCTAAGTTGTATGTTGGTAATGATTGTATTGGGGCTACTACCGGAGTACAACAAGGAGATCCCTTAGGGCCCCTTCTCTTTGCCCTTGCCTACACCCCCTTATTCTTCGGGTCCAGGACCGTTGTAACCTTTTGTTTCATGCTTGGTATTTGGATGATGGAACGATTATCGGCAACGCGTCTGAGGTTGTTAAAGCCTTAGACATCATCAACGTGGAAGGGCCATCTCTGGGGCTTTATCTCAACATTAAGAAAACAGAGTTTTTTTGGCCGACATGCGATGGGCGTAAAGTTCAGGACGGACTTTTCCCGAGAGGGATTGGTAGACCAGAGAGGGGGGTTAAGCTCCTTGGTGGAGTTGTTAGCCGTGATCCTAGCTTTGGGTTGCGCACTTGTCAACCCCATTTGATGAAGGATGCGGTATCTCGGTTCGATGATGACCTCAGGGAGGCTATAGAAGACATAGTCGTGGGTGGTGGCCCTTTTTTGGTGATCTCCAATGGCGTTTGGCATCTTTGCCAATGCGTCTCGGTGGTTTGGGACTCCTTTCAGCTCGAGATGTGGGGCTTATGCTTTTGTGGCCTCTAGAGCTCAGTCTTGGGAACTACAAGATCATATCCTTCGAAACAGTGGGGTCTTCGGGCTTGACCCGGACTATCAGCAGGCGCTCGAACGCTTATATGTCCTTCTCCCAGACTTGGATATTGGCGGTTTCTCTAATAAGGACACCGCCCCCTCGAAGCCACAAACAACTTTGGCGAATGCTCTGTTTAGCAAAATCGCTCAAAGCCTGGGAGAAGTTTTTTTTTTGTCATCCCGCCAAAAGGCGGTGTTTGAGTGCCTGAAGGGCCCCCATGCTAAGGACTTTTTGACCGTTATCCCAATTGAAGGGTTGGGACAGTGCATGTCTCCAGTAGAATATAGAGCAATTCTCAAATATCGGTTGATGATCCCTATGTACCCGGAAGATGAAACATGTCCGATATGTCGTAAAGCTTGTATGGATAAATATGGGGAGCACGCCCTTCACTGTAAAGAGCTACCTGGGTTCAAATATCGGCATGACTGGGTACGAAATGTTTTGAGGGACATCCTAAGAAGAGCTGGGATTTCTGCTAAGAAAGAAGCCCCCGTGAATTTCCTCACGGACCCTATGGAGGGGAGGTCTACTTTACGACCAGCGGATCTGCTCGTCTTTGGCTGGGCTGGGGGCAAACATGCTTGTGTGGACCTCACAGGAGTTTCCCCTTTAGTTGGTTTACGGGAAAACGGTTTTGTAGCTGGTCAAGCAGCAAGAAGGCAGAATCAAAGAAAGTGGATAAACATGCTAAAGCTTGCGCAGAGAACCAGCACGCTTTTGTTCCCTTTGCCTTTGATACATTGGCTCCCTAGCGCCAGAAGCTATCAACTTTTTGACCAGGATGCAACGGGTCATAGACAACCATTGCTCAACCTCGGGGAGGCAAGGATTTGTTTTTGGAAGGTTATGATTTGCTATTCAGAAAGGGGTGGCGGCGCAACTTGTTACCAGTCTACCTTCTATTTTGATGTAACTTGACAAAACATTATTAATTGTAATCTTAGAGCAACTATTTAAATAAATCAAAGTTTTGTAAGCAAAACCTTTTTTCTATTATATATCTATTAATTTCATAAGATCGAGACGTTGTTAGGATATCAGGTGTTATGATGTTGGAAATTTGAGAGTATTAAGATATTATGCAAAGAACAAAATAAATTTTGAAGTAAAAATATTTTATCTTATAATATATATTAATATCTAGGTCGGTAAGTATAGTAACAAAAATTTTTTTTAATTCATGAATATTTTGTCCCCCAGAAAATCCTTGAAGAGCCCCCAAAAAATTATTTTTACTTACAACCGCCACGAAAGAAGCTCAAAAGTCGGCTAAAAATTTTACTCCAGAAACCGCACCAAACCATCTTTTTTATACTTTATATAACTTAACTCTTTTTAGCATTTATATAATGCTATATGAATTGAAGGAGATGGTTAGAGTGTGATGGGGGAACCTACTCGAGCTCAAATCTCACTCCCTTCATTTTAGAGATTATTATTATTATTTTTAATTTGTGTATCAACTTAATATAATTGTGATCAAAAGTAAGGCCAGGACAACACGCGGCATTAACCCTTAGTTTGGATTTTAATCATTACTATTCATTTGACTGTTGACACCCATAGCTTTTAATTTTATTACCAACAATAGTCCCTATGATATAATTTGTATTTATTTTACGTTTGATCTGAACTCGATTCCGATCGTAATAATGATTACGAACGAAATGAAGAAACAGATAAATTAAATTGAGCCTAAAATAAATACCAATCGTGTGTTGTTCATAACAAAAATGAAAATTTGGAGTGTTACCGGATAAATTAATCGTATGGACTATTATCAGCAAATTAGTAATGGTTTGAATTATCAAAATGTAATTTGTCTATTCTGATATTAAAAAAATAGGTTCAATGAGAAGCCTCACAAGTTTATATAACCATTTCTACAACTTCATTTTCTTCAAACCACATCTATCATTATGAAATACAACCAAAACCTTTCATTCTAAGAAGTTAAATGCACTTATTAAAGATAATCATGTTAAAATGTGTCATTAGTGAGTAAACAACGGTTAGATGCTTTAGTTTTGCTAAAATACATGCTTCAAGTACGTGTGTGTAATTGTTTATTCTATTAAAATTACCAATGACTAGAAACACAAATAAATTTAAATGATTTTATACGAACACGCCTACAACAAGCATAATATTACCTCAAAAGACATGAGCGGAGCTTTTAACCCACCTCCAAATTCAATAAAACATTTTAATTTACAATTCAAACAAAGAAGTTTAAAAATTGTTCTTAAAATTTATATGTTTAAAAAAATTAGATAATATAAGTTAAACAAGTAAGCAATAAACTAATCATGTTTACATCTCTAAATTTAGATGTTCGTTTTTTTTTTTGTTTTTATTACGTGCAAAACCGAAACCAAACTGAAATAATTAGTTTTGGTTTTCTCGATTCCGTTTCGTCGATTGTTTTGGTTATTATGGTTTCGTGCACATCCCTACCATCTTACATGAAAATCAATTCAAGTTACATAATGACTTGTGGCTCAAATGTTGCGAACTTATTAATCAACTTTAACATGTTATTCGGATGTAAAATATTCAATTTGATAATCCTTAATCTATTATACTTTTTATTAGTTAGTGTTAAAAATATGTCTTTTTAATTACAAAGATTTGAAAAAAATGTTAAATATTTAATATTTGAAAAAAATAACATGTAGTTAGTCAAAACTAGAGACGAGAGTAGGTTACCCAAATAAACATTTACAAGTTGTTATAATGATAACTTTGGGTTTCAATATTTAATATTAAACAATGAGTTTATAGGTTTAATTAATAATGCTTAGTTTGTCCATGAACTAAAATAAACAAATAGTTTAGGTTTATTAATAACGCTAACTTTGTTAATGAGCTAAACTAATTAGTGATTTTACCTAAGTATATCTAGAGTAAACCAAATTAAATAAACTAACCATAATTTTTAATATGATCTTGTCGTACATATTATAAACAACTTTTTTAAAACAGTCAAATGTTATCACATCTATCATGCTCCATCAAATCTATATCATAACTAATTACACTGACCCTTAATAGACGTGACTCAAACTTTTAACTTCAAACAAAACTTATTATACTAACCACAAATGATTTTACTATTAAATATAACCCTCACCCCATTACATAAGGTCATCTACAATCAAAGTGTTTGGCTCCACGAGCAAAGGACATAGAAGCGAGAAGAATGAAAAGCCGCACACACAATAAGGATATAATGATGTCAATTCCATAAAAGAAAAAAAGAAGTAAACAAAAAAGAGTAAAGTATTATCGAAACTGTTGTTAGACACGATAATAAGCAAAGTCACTCGACCGCGTATTTTGTTGATAATCCAATACCTTATTTTTTCAAAGAAAGGCTACCTCAACCTATCTTAAGTCATAAATGGATATTAATCAGAAACAACCCTATCTAATACCTATTACGGCGTCGTTAAGCCCTAAGCATCGTCCAAGGGTATTAAAGTAACTTCACAAAAGACACATTTCTCTTTCAATTTTCCAATTTTTTCTCGTTCGTTCTTCGAGGGCATCCATTGGCTGTGTATCAGTGTGTGTAAAAAGGTGTGAGTGTGTGTGTGTTTGTGTGTTCTTGAGGTGCGCTTCCTTTCTAAGCGTATTTTAGCACCACCATAATCGAAAAACCCTAGAAGATAACCTTCATCACATGATTCATTTTGTCTATCGAAGAAGATTAATCTCTTGAAATCCCACAACTTCTTCTTCATCATCATCGCCTCCACCTGCACAGGCTTGCCGCCATGGTTTACCATCGGTAACTCCTTCGTTTCTCTGTTCTTCTTCTCGTGATTCATACTTTTTTTCGTTTTCTTGTTTGCTTTAGCAGTTTCTAGAAGCAGCAGAGTCAGTTGGACTGAAGCTTCTACTGTTAATTTGACATTATGTTATCTGATGAGTGATGACCATCGGTTGTTCTACTGTTCTTCTCTTAGTTTGATGACGGTCGAATTTGGGGATTATTTTGGTTATTAAGTTCGTAATTTAGAACATTAAATGGAGATTTTGTTTGAAACTTCCCTAAAAACAGGACTTATTGGTTTCCCTATTTGTTAACTGTGCAATCACCATCTTGTATTTAAATTTTGTGAATAGATTCATATGGATATCAGTTAACAATCTTTTGAATTTATTTCAACATCATCTATCTTTGGAAGAAACCTGTTTAAGTATTCTTCATTCCATGATTACCAACAGTTATTTGGATTTTATTCATATAATATTGCTTTAAATATTTTACTGATATTGTTTGGTTGTTATGGCCTGCACAAGTCTCATATGTTAAGTGCTTATGTTATTTGATTCACATATGGTTATTGCAGGGGCTTTTGCCATGATGTTGAAGCATTGCATTTTAAGGTTGTTGCACTGTGTGTTGTTTTTTGGCTTACATCGTTCGGGCCATGTATCATGACTGGGACCCAGAATCTAACAGGTTATGATGAGTATGGGTCCTATAAAAATGACTTAAATTCAGTTTCAGAAGATGTATTAGCTCCTGTTCAAACTTCAGTACCAAACTCAAATCTTGAAAATATCTGTAGACGTTCGGACTTGTTCTGTTTTCCTTCAACGTTATCTGGTTTCTTTTCGGGGTTTCATAGTACAGAAGAAAATGTTTCGGGTTTTTCAGGGGTCAAAGCAGATAATACAGTACTTGTAGGGACAATGCAACCATCAGATGATGACATCCGGTCATCAAACCATGCTAATTTTCAGTTATTGGATGGGAACATTGTTTCTTGCTCACTTGAGTCAAAAGTGAGTGCTCGTGTTGATGAAGATGACACATCGTCTGTTATGATCAAATCTAGTCATGTGAATGATTTTTCATCACAAAATGTACAGATTAGCCACCCATTACTAGACTGGGGCCAAAAGTATTTACATTTTCCTTCATTAGCTTATCTGACTGTGGAAAATAGAAATAAAAGTAGTTTTTTGATTGTTTTCGAACCATACAGTACCAATACACAATTCTACCCTTGCAAGTATGGTGAAATCAAGATCAGGCCTGGTGAAGTTGCTTCTTTATGTTTTATGTTTTTGCCAAAATGGTTGGGTTTGTCTTCTGCTCACCTAATACTGCAAACAAGCTCAGGTGGGTTTTTGGTTCGAGCCCAAGGGTTTGCAGTTCAGCCTCCTTACATGTTACAATCATCACTTGATTCAAGCCCATGGGTTATTTCACTATTCAATCCTTCTGAAAGAGTTTTGCATTTGAAAGAAGTAAGTGCTTGGATGTCGTTTTCTTCCAGAAACGTCTCTTATTTGGTTAATGGTGTTTGCAGCATGATCGAAAATACTAGTTCTTCTGTAATTAGTGAACAAGAGTGGTTAGATGTCAAAGTTGGTCAGCTTGGTCAACCAGTAATGGCAATAAGGCCGCAAAAGACGTGGACCATTGGTTTGAACCATAATGAGCCTGTTTTAGAGGTAGATTTCCCATATCGTTCTCAAATAAATGTGTTTGGTTCTTTCTGTGTCCAATTACTGAATAATGCTTCAAGACATGACTTAGATACAATAATTTTTGAAGCAAAATATGGAGGGAAATCAGGTTCTTACGATCTAGAAACTCGTCTTTCGATTTCACTTGATGTTTTAATGCCTTGTGATGCCAATGGAACTGCCAGTGTCTCTCTCTTGGTGGGAAATGAAGGTCCTGACCTTCTGACTGTAGTCAAAATTAGTACAGTTGGTGAAAGCACCGACTCTTTACAGATTAAATATGTAGAAGGGTTAATATTGTTTCCTCATACCAGGACACAAGTGGGTATGGTTACTTATACTCCAAATCTGCATACGAATCTGAACTGCAAATTAGTTGTACAGACAAATAGATCAAATGCTCCCAAGCTTGAGATTCCTTGCAGTAAAATTGCCAGTCTTTGTTCACAATCACATTCTTATGAGAGATTTGGAATGCTAAATAATAACAATGCAGAATCAAGATCCAATAATGTTCATGTACATTCATCATTGGTACACAAGGTATTGTAATTTATATACACACTGACTGTTTGGATGCGCCTTTAAAGTGATAACTGTGACTCTTTTTTTAGTGTCTTGGTAAGGTATTATGAATACTATTTTCTTGATTACTCAGGGTCAAAATAATCAGATTTTGAGAAAAGGTAAAATGTGCTGTTAGGAAATTGATTATTTAAACCTTCAAGGGGTGGTGGTGTGGTAAGCATCTGATTCCCTCTAGCAGAGATCTCAGGCTTGGATCCTACTTCCAATGGTTTTGCCTTCAACCCCTTGAAGGCCACCTACCTAACGCAAGCTGCGTTTTACTTGTCTTATTGGTTGGTAGGGTATTCGGTTGGGCCCATGAGTTTTCCACTGACAGGTTCTCATGGGCATAAAACATTGCTTGTCTAACTTCACTTCTTTCAATTGCAGTTATCACCTTGAAAACGCACATCTAAAACTCACTATGATCACTTTTACTTTTGCTTTTATTTTTGTTTAGTTTTAGACCAACCCTGGGGAGCTGCAACGACTTAATGTTGTTGGTTTTCCATGCCATGTTTAAATGCTTAAAATCCCTCACTTTATTATTTGTAGTGTTTATATGAAAGTAGATATTGACATATTGCTGTCATGCTGCAAGAATAGTTGGTTATAACAACAATATAAGCTCCCTAGAAACTTGCATTGGAAAGTGCAGCTGGGCCCAATGGCACTAACGCATCAATTTACATATTTATGTTCCAATTAGTGTTTTTTGTTCTTTCTGGTTTGTGCATAGTGACGAGAAAGATGATTATGTGCCGAATCCTGTCTTAATAACCGTTTTCTCAGACACGCTATGCTTTTATTGAAGGCAATAGAAATGACGAAAGCTGATGAATCGGTACTAAGCAACTGGAGATCTCAAGGGACTGAAAATGAGATGTCTGTACTCGATGATCATGAGATGATCTTCCCAGTCATTCTCATTGGTACTCATTGCTCTAAATGGATCACAGTCACAAACCCAAGCGACCAACCCATTGCTATGCAGCTGCTTCTAAATTCAGGAGAAATTATCAATGAATGCCAAGAAGAAGATGATTTTTATCAGACCTCGTCATCTTACAATATGGTTCTTAATAGTCACAAGTCCCCTTCACGGGACGGTTTTTCAATACCATATCATGCTTTAACAGAAGCCTATGTTCATCCTCATGGGAAAACGGTTCTCGGGCCAATCGTATTTCACCCGTCAGACCGATGTGCGTGGAAAAGTTCAGCTCTTGTAAGAAACAATCTCTCAGGCGTCGAGTGGTTATCATTGCGTGGGTCTGGAGGTTCGATTTCATTGATTTTACATGACGGGTCAGATCGCTTGCATACTATTGAGCTCAAGCACAACTATGGTAAACCGTTTATGAAAGTTGTATATGCAAAGAACACTGGAGACTTGCCTCTAAGAGTCAACAAAATTACAATCTCAGGCACAAAGTGTGAATTGGATGGGTTTGTGGTGGGTAATTGTAAAGGTTTTGCTTTGCAGCCAGGGGAATCACAAAAGATTATAATATCATATCATTCAAAAACTTGTGCGGAAACAGTACTTCGGGATCTTGAACTAGGTATGGTTGGCGGCATACTAGTTGTACCTGTAAAAGTCAGTCTTTCTAATCTAACACTCACAATGTGCAAACGATCACTTTTTTGGGTAAAGTTCAAGAAATTTGTCATTGCAACTCTTGTTTCCATTCTAATTTTCATGGCGTATTCATATACGTGTTCAGTCTTATCCGGATGTGGAAACTTGTCTGAAACAGATTCTTCAGATGTTTGCTTAAAACCAGATACTGCAAAGAAAGTGATGGCATCTTCATTATCATCACCATCACTATCATCGACTTTGGAGTTGAAGTCTATGGCGGTTGAGTCACCAAACCCTGCAAAGAAAGTGGTGGTGTTATCAGTGTCGTCACCATCATCCGCTTTGCAGTTGAAGTCTACGACAGTTGGGTCACCAAAAGCTGCAACCAAAGCGATGGCATCATCATTGTCGTCACCATCATCCCCTTTGGAGTTGAAATCTATGGTGGTTGAGTCCCCAAAACCTGAGAATCTTACTATTAAAACGGGTAAAGACAAAGCAAGACGTAGAAAGAAGAAAAGGAGTTCTGGTGTGGGGTTAACAGGCTATTTTGATGGGCTGAGTAGCCATAGCAGCAACTCGACACCTTCATCACCATTATCTCCAGTTAAGTGTACCACACCAAAAAGATCTCCTGAGCTATCTCCTAATCATAGCGTTCAGGCTAGAAGCCCGTTTAATCATGGTGGCTCTAATACAGTTCTTCCTGTCAAAGAGCAGCCTTCTACACCACCCAAAACCACCACTGTGTTTCCGTGGGCTTTTGGGGCCCAAAGCATTGCAGTTAAGCCCGAACAAGATTCAGGAAGTGATGCTAAATTTGAGTATAATATATGGGATTACCACCTTCAACTACGTGATCAAGGTCTCTTTGAGGTGGGCTCAGTTATGCCCACCTTTGCTGAAGATGACAACTTTGATAGCTTTTTTGAAGTTAGCCCTCAGGAGCTATTTACAATATCTCAAGCCCAAACTGTAAGTTATAAACAGAATGATTAATGAAAAAGTTACCTAGTTAATCTATCTTATTTGTGTTTCTTTTGATTTCGTGTAACTAATTAAAAAGTAAGGTAATCACACTATTTACACAGCTACAACATGCGCCAAAGGGGTAATAGCAACGCTTTCAAATGCTTCAACATGTTATATTATTATTCTATATAGTTTTAAAAACATAAATCTCACAAAATATCATATCTTTATTTTATTTTCATGTATGTTAAATCATTCTATCTCCTGGGGTAGAGGAAATGTTTGCTGCTACCCATAGAATTGTTTGCTAGCAGCTATGGTAAGGTCAGTCTGAACCTGCTTCACTTAACCCAAGTCAATGAACAAAGCATAGAGGGTCCATTGGTGTGTATTCCCTTTAATGAGTCTTGTAATGCTACTTGCTCCATTAAAGATGACATTGATTCCCTTACAGCTGCTTGTTGCATTAAGTATGTGTTTATTCTATCATCTGATTAATTGCGTAGATGGCGCCATACAAATTGTTAGATTATATGTAGCCTTCGTGTTTTAATGCCGGCCCTGCAACGCGTCACCTTATTTTGCACACGAATATGAGATGAGGTTGAGTTTCGCCTCCATGAAATGATTCAACGTAATCTTAGAAGTATGTCTAATGCCAATGTTGCTGAAAATTTTCTTGTATCTTTATTATGTTACCCCACAAAAAAGATGAAAATGACAAATTTCATATCCATGAAAACGACCCAACTCAACCAACCAGCTTCACAAATCAATTATCACTTGTCTTTAATCATTTTGTCTCGTTCTTTTGGTGTTCTTGAGCAAGCCAACGAACGATAACGACGTGTAATCCCTGCAACAGAAGTTGTACATTGCATCGTGACATCAAGTGTCTGGTTACTACTCATAACTTGTGTTTAGTTTTGGAAGAAGCTGTTTTTATGTTCTTCCTTGTTGAAATGATAGATGTCTAGACTGCTTTGTTGACTTGTACCCTTTGCAATGTTTCGATGGAGTTTGCATATAAAGACTAAAGTGTCTGGTTGTCAGCTGTGTTGAGTTATGAACGGTGGTGGTCCATTTTTCTTCCTAATGCATTTTAATATGTCTGTGTTTATGCTTTGTCTGCTTGTACGTTGTGAAGCTAGGTTTGTACATTGCCCAGAATTTGCTGATTTTAGCTTCAGACTTCATTATGGGCTTGGGACCATAAGAGAAATAGGCATGACTTATCATCATAAATAATAAATAGGCATGTAATGTTCATTCTTATTATAAAGGACCCCCAACCTCATATGCCTTATTTGGGATAAAGTGAGATGGAATTTTGTAAATACTAAATGATTATATATTATATAGTTTAATCTTCTTCTTTTTTATAATATTTTGATCAACAGAATGTTATGTTTTTAGCTATTTTCTACCAGAATCAACATAGGGCTATTAATCCTAACCAATCCGATCTTGTAGCCTTTGAAACAAAACTAGTTGAGAGAGATGAACCCGCACCACATGTTATAGCCGTCGAACCGAAAGCCCTAACAAGAGATGGTGGGTCCCTAAAAGCATATTAACCGAGCCAGCTTTAAAAGCATAAAAATGTATACGGTTGGTCTTTACACCATCCTCATTTCTGCTTTTTCCTACACTTTTATAGTAAATAATAATTACTTTAAATGAAATGCACCTCAAGATTAAATAATCTTTTCTAAAATTAGTGAAAAGAATTCTTTTTTCATACAGCAGGAAAAACATTATTAAAAACCATTAACAAGAAACTAACGTAAGATGGTACACATTCTTATCAACGAGACTCTTGAGTCTTGACCGTCATATCATCATGCTAAAGTGTATCCACCACAATGTGTGTATTGAATCAATCTTTAAGTTAGTCAAATTATTTGGATTTTGATTTTTTTGAAGTAAATTCGTACCCAACTCAAAAGCAAATTGAATTCCACGTTGAATCACATAAACAAAATTTCAAAAAATAAATAAATGACATATATAAAAAAAAATAATATATACTTTCTATAAAATATTATAAGTCATAATTCGAATTCGAATACTCATTTGTTTGGAAATCATAATTCAAATTCGACTAAAAGTGTTGAAAACCGAATTCAACATTTTTTAGTTAGGAGTAGAATAACTAACACCTTGTTCTCTTTCGTAAGTTCGTTTAAACACTTTTTTTTATTATTTATAATTAAAGCATTTTTTTCCTTACATAGAATGTAAACGATTTAGACGGAACCAAAAATGAAGATTAAAAAAAAAAAAAAAGTTGATGGGGAAGAAGGTGAGGAGAATGATTTAATAGAAGGTGGGGAAGAGATGAGGGCGCATGAAAGGCATCAGTGTCAGAATCCAACACATTACACACCTCATCAATCATCACAAATCAAAAGCTTCAAATGCGTACATTTGCTCCTTACACCATCATCATTTCTACTTTTTCCTACACTTTTTAAGTAAATAATAATAATCAGTACCCTAACTAAAATTAATGCATCTCAAGATTGTATATATTTTGTTAGGACTTGGAGAGGGTAAGTTTTTAAAACAATAACTGTCTTACAAATGTTTTAATATAGTTACTTAAAAGTTTTTTTTTAATATAAGGTCAATTAGTTTTCGCTAAATGTTTCAATCTACGTAATGTTTTATAAAGAACTAATTCCACGTATAGTTCGTTTAGTTTGGTCAAATTATGATTTTAGTATTAAGTTTTGAGAAATTACAGATTTGGTTCCAACTACTAAAAAGAATAAAAACATACAGGTGTGAAGCGTTTCTAAAAAGAATTATTGGTTTGCAATAGTTGGTTCTGTCAAATGACTGGACTCAGTTGGTTATGCCCAATTATTAAATATAAAAAATAACAATCTTTGATTATTTTGATATATCTAGGGATGTTTTTGACCACTTTTATCATAAGTATCGATGTATATGTAAATTTGTAATTTAAGCACCAACGTACAAATCATTTAATTTCTTCATGATTTTTGTTTTTGATAAAAAAAGTGTCATGGTTTATCCTTCACATTTTATGAAAATTTGGAATATAGTTGCCATGTTTTTCCTTAATCCACCCATCTGAATATATTTTATTTTAAGCGGACCATTACAATATTCTGCTGCATAAGCATCGTCACAATCCACAAGTTACATCTATTAGTATAAACAATAATATGCATGTCCAAAAATAATGTTGTAGTTAATAGTATATGAATGTTGGCGTTTTTTAAAACAAAATTTAATCTGCATACATTAACCATCTATACATCTTTGACGATTTAAACTATTAACTCTTTGCATAGATGAGAAACACTTCGCCACATGATGTCCCTTTAGATACTTGTATGGTGGTTACATAAAAAAGGCTAATTTAATATATAAAATTTGGATTAAACTCTAGCTTTATCATTTGCATTCTATATAATAAAAAAAGGTTAAAACAACAAATAGCTACTTGACAGGTTATATCATATTATAGCTATGTTAATCTTTTATATATAAAATAACACAAAGATTTTTTTATCTAGAATATATCAAAAATTGTATAAAATATAGAGTAACCATGTGAGTGAGGGATTAATATAATGTATACACTATTAACTTTTTAGGAAGAAGAATGAAAATCTTAATATAAATATTTGTATTAGGTGTTTATAATGTAAAGATGCTATATTCGACAAACACTAAAATCTAGTTTTATAATATTTTATAAATAAATAGAAATATTAATAGAAAGAGATGCACGTTGGTGGTTCATGATTTGAGCCTCCGAAGTCCTTCTGCCACATTCATGTGTCTCATGAGTCTCATCCACCCCAAAAAGGTTATTACTAGTTTATATAGTAATAAATAAATGTTTCCACTATTAAGTATACTTTGTATTTAAGTAGATTAATACGAACGTGTTTCGCCGCAAGTACAATTGTGACTTCTAGCATGCTAATGCTTAGTAAAACGTATATGAAAATATTAAAAAATAATCACGTTGTGAAATCCAATATAAAAAAAGTAAAAAAATAAGAAGATAAAAACAATTTAAAGATAACAAAAGGGCATGTAGTTTATAAACAATTAAGATGGATATTTATAAAATGTATGGAAGAAAGAATAAAAGTAAAAGAAATGAAAATTTGTTAGGAAATAAAGAAAAAAACATATAAGATGGCAAATGAATATTTGAAATTTAAGAAAATCTCACGTAGATATGAAAATAACAGTGAATAACACGAAAGCTAATTTGGTAAAGAATAAACACTATTGATTTTATAATCCTGAAATCAAATTAACCATAAATATGCAAAATAATTAAAACTTAAAATAGTGTAAAATTGGAAAAAGTTAACGGTGTAGAAGAGTTACATAAATGAAAAAAATAAAGAATTAAAATAACATAAAAATATTCAAATAAGAATAAAAGAAAAAAATGAAAAAGAAACTGTAAAAAAAGAATGAAAAAAGCGTATTTGTTAGGATTAAATTTCAGAAGAATAAAAGAAAAAGAAAATAAATATTTATATAAACTCCTTTTAGAAGCATTAAAATTTTGTTTCATTTGTGTTGAGAACTGGCAAAAAAAAAACTACAAAAATAGACCAATACAAAATAAGAACTGTTCATAAATGTACATATGTATAATAAATTATCTATTAAATTTTGGATTTCTAATATACATTAGCAATATATAAATGTTTCCACTATTAAATATATTTTTATTTAATCATTTATTAAATTTTGGATTTCAAATATTCTACAGTATATCCTCTCTGAATATTTTACATGTTAGTAACCAAATGCTTTATCCAAGTCACTTAAATATTTACCTAACTATAAATTAACATAAGATTCAATGTTGTTCTATTGTAAAGTCTTTGCAAATTGATAAAAAGGCCAAAAAAATCATTGCATCATCTTAAAATTTTAGCCTTCAAGCATCATAACTACAAAGAATTGAATACAAATGTGAATAACTAGAGTGTGTTTTGGGAAAAAATATTTTATAGTCGAAAAGCAAGTCATTGAGTCCTTTAAAAGACGTAATACTTTATTCATTTTCATAATATTTTTACAAGGAAAAACCATCTATTCAAAATATATGAATGCGCAGATGTTACATATTTTCAAATTAAATGTTTTTATTTTAAATACACATAAATGCCACATAAACAAGATACGCTACAATAACATCAACTAACTAGTTTAAAACATCTCATTGACAATAATAACCGGTTTGATTAGTATGATAGTGTTTCTAAAAATAATACAACTACCTATAGCTAGCTGTTTATACTTATTTGCGTGTATATATTAAAACACACTTGTTATACAAAAAGAAATAAAAGTATCATGAATCTTGTTAAACCAGTTTACATTAAAAATTATCCCAACGGAAATAGATATGAATTAAAGATTTTAGTTTAGAAGGTTTTCAAGCACTTATATCTTTATAATAAATCATATTATATTATATCACATTACATTAGATTTTATGTTAGGTTTATCACATTACATTAGATTTTTTTAATTGCATTGCATTTATAATTACCACATTACATTAGATTTTTAAAATTACATTGTATTTATAATTATCACATTACATTAGATTTTTTAAATACATTTAAGCATTTAATATTTAATATAACATTGTTATCATACGATAGAATCTAGAGAAAATTAGAAGAATAATGTATTCAGCAAACATGTTTTTACATCTATTAAACTGATATTCTTTCATGCCGTAAAATATACAAATCTTACCAATCAAATTTTTGACGTTGTTCCTAATGATTAGGGTCGTGGCGTAAAAATCAGTATGATTGGTTAACGTTTTATTTGAAGAAAGCTCACTCAAATATTATGATATGTAACATAGTCTTATCATGAAGTAAGATAATTATGTATTAAAAGGGTACGATCACATAATAAACATTAACATATGTTATGTTAAACACCGAGTAAGTTAACTGTTTAAAATAATAATAATATAATAATAATAATAATAATAATAATAATAATAATAATATAATAATAATAATAATAATAATAATAATAATAATAATAATAATATAATAATAATAATAATAATATAATAATAATAATAATAATAATAATAGAATAATAATAATAATAATAATAATAAATAATAATAATAATAATAATAATAATAATAATAATAATAATAATAATAATAATAATAATAATAACAACCACCAATTATTCTTGCGTTAAAACTAGCAAGAAGAGACATGAGGAAGGCTATGTTATATTGTTATGTATATATTTAACCAATGTTGTAGTTTTTACGTTACAGAGCTTCTCTGTCTCTGTCAATGGCGGTGGCCTACACACACACACACACTTGCATCGAACCTTACAACACTCTCGTCTTTTTCCTCATCTCTCTCTGAAATCTGACTGAATTTGTTGCTTTTTTACTCCAACACACCACACCACACCCCACACACACCATATCTCTATCTCTATCTCTATCTATCTATCTCTACATCTTCTACTTCAACCCCATGGATATTATTATATCTCCCCATGTTTTTCCCAACCTTTTCCCGCTCCTTAACCCCTTAAAAAACTATCTTTCTCTCACCCTTTTTGATTTTGATTAGATATCACTCGCCATTGCTCTTCATCACCATGAACCTCTTTCTTCCTCTTGTAAGTTCTTTTCTGGTATTTAATTCGATCTATCCCTGTTTTTAATGTTAACCCTTTTGAATTTACTTGAGATTTTGGGTGGATTGAATGTTTCTTTTTTTTTCATCTTGGTGAAACATTCGTCTTTCTGGTAGATTGTTGTAGTGTAGGTGTGTTGTGAAAATGCCCAAGTGAAATGTTCCTGATTTTTATACAAATCTCACATGGGTGTCTTTAATTTATGTCTTTTAATAATATTTTCCGAGATGATAATCTGTGTTGCCGGCTGACAGTCTGAATTCATTACAGATCAAATTTTGACCACCATAAGATTTGAATTTGCAAATTGAACAAGATGGAAATGCAGCAATGCAAATCAAAACCTGCTGGAAAACCCATTCTCAATCGACGCCTTTCGAGAAGTGAAAGAAAGCTTGCATTGCTTGAAGATGTATGTCATTCATCTCTTTCTTTACACACACACACACACGCACATATACTGTTGTTTCTTGATTGAAGATTCACTGATTTGAATCCTTTTGGGGATCAATTGATAACAGGTGGATAAGCTGAAGAAGAAGCTAAGACAAGAAGAAAATGTACACAGAGCACTGGAAAGAGCTTTCAGTAGACGTTTAGGAACTTTACCTCATCTTCCTCCTTATCTCCCTCCACAGGTTTCAAATGTCTACAAATCTTGCTTGAATTCATCGTTTATCGTATTGTTTAATATGCTTTTGACACGACTTCTGTAAAATTTGACAGACTTTGGAGCTACTAGCTGAAGTTGCTGTTCTGGAAGAAGAAGTTGTGCGATTAGAGGAAGAAGTTGTTAGCTTTCGGCAGGGTTTGTATCAAGAAGCTGCTTATTTATCATCCAGAATCAATGTTAATTCGGATAGTAACTCATTAGAACACTCTGTGAAAACGAGTAATGGTGATGGATCAATATCATCAATGTCCCCTATTGAAGTCCACTCAGAACCATCCAAATTATCACAACAGAAACCTCTGAATTTGCTCCCGAGAAGTGCTTCTAGTAGAATATCCGACTCACATCGAATTGGGACTGATTTTTCGAATAGGCTGGTGGAAAAGAAACCTGCAGATTTAGTGAAATATGATTCTACAAATAGTGATGATGGTGTTTTAGGTAAAGAAAATCGATCATCTTCTAATTCCAATACCAAAATTAAGAATTCTCCTGAAAGGATAGCCAATGAAGTACAAAATTTAGTAAAAAGACCTCAAATCAAGTTTGAAACTGCTGGAAAAGACACCCCTCCCAAACCACAGGTACCATATAATATTTTCTTGACTTTAAAAGGTCAAAATTATGCAATTTAAATCATGGTTTTGTTTATGCTTAGTGTGATGGGACCTATAATTAGTAATCTTTGATGAATTGGGCCACAAGAGAAGAGATTAACGATATAAATTCTGACTTTTGAGCTTAATCATTATCAAATTAACACTTACTTTTGTTATAAAGTTGTAGTTATCAATTATTATTATAGAAATCGTGATGATTCTGATGTGCAAAGGCACAAATGGATCTGTTTGACCTTAAAATCAACATTTTGAAGCTAAATGATCTGACTTGCAATTGCATAATTACAGAATAGGTCAGTGGACCAGGAGAAGGCTCAAGAAAGCTGTTCAAGTTCATCTTCAGGAGATAGAATTTTGGAAGCTGAAAGTGAATGCAACAAAATTTCTGAAAATGTGTTAAAATGCTTGATTGGAATATTTTTAAGATTAAGCAAACTGAAAGCAAAAACCATGGACGCAGAGGCGTTTTCTAATTTAATGTCCTTGGATTTGACTGGTGGTGATCAAGGGCCTGCTTTTAGGGATCCTTATGGTGTCTGTTTGAAATCAAAGAGGAGAGATATTGGCCCTTATAAGGATCTTTTTGCAATTGAAGCTGGTTCAATTGATTTTAAAAAGAAAACAAATGCATCCCTCTTGATTCGTCGTCTCAAGTGAGTTTGATCATATCTATTGATGCAATTTCTTTGTAATTAGAAAATACCAACTATTTCGTGAATCATGAATTATGTGCTGCTTTAATGTTTAGGCTCCTCCTTGAGAAGCTGGCCTCTGTCAGCTTAGAGGGTTTGACACATCAGCAAAAGCTCGCCTTTTGGATAAATACTTACAATATTTGTATGATGAATGTAAGTATATTTTCTTCTAATTCCTTTTATATTGTTAGTGTCAACGTTATATATTTTCCAAGTGTTCAAGGGCTAGATGATATGACAGGCATATTTAGAGCATGGAATACCTGAGAGTCCTGAAATGATGCCAACACTAATGCAAAAGGTGACCAATTCAACTCCTTTCCATGATCCCATCCTTCCATTTTCACGTTTAACAGGATTATTACAGTAATTGCAAATTTGATATGTATCCGTGAAAACAACTAAGACGATTTGTCTTCCATCAGGCAACAATAAATGCAGGCGGATATTTGCTAAATGCGCTCACAATTGAGCATTTTATCTTGAGGCTTCCAAATCGCTTAAAACTTGTAAGTTGTTGTTCCACTTATCAGTGATCAAACTTTTCTGCTGTCTGATCATATAAACTCCATTCTTTTTCAGTCATGTCCACAATCTCCTGAAGAAAATGTAACTGAAATTCGTGCCAAATTCGGCTTGGAGTGGTCTGAGCCGTTGGTCACATTTGCATTATGCAGTGGCAGCTGGTCTTCTCCTGTGGTATTTTTCCACTCTTTTACACATCTTTATATCTATAAATCTTTTTGACCGCATATTTATTTGCCTAGCTAATATAGGCCTCCCTTTGTGTTTAAGCAAGTTAAGTTTTGTGACTAAAAATTCCCATATATAGGTGAGAGTGTACACAGCAGCACAAGTGGACAACGAGTTAGAAACAGCAAAGAGAGATTACCTTCAAGCAGCGTTTGGCATAACCAAAACAAGCAAACTATTAATACCAAACATGTTAGATTGTTATATGCTAGATTTTGGAAAGGATCTGGAAGCTTTAGTGGATTGGGTTTGCCTGCAATTACCCGGTGAACTAAGGAAGCAAGCGGTAACATGCCTTGAGAAAAGAGGAAGAGACCCGATTTCTAAGAAAGTTCAAATAATGTCTTATGATTACAGGTTCAGATACCTCATACAAAGATAAAGCTTTTGCTTTACAATAAAGATATGTTTGAGGAACGATTTCAACCCATGAACGTCAAGGTACATCCAATTCAAATTTAGGAATTTGGTGTTTTGTTGGATCTTTTTGCTGCAAAGAGTTTGATTAGAGTGTAGAGTGGCAGTTTTGTATAGAGTACATATTAAGAACAATATACAGAGAAAGAGGTGAGATTTTTATTCTCACAACTTGGATCATAAGATCATTAAAGTTGGTACTGTTTTGAGGGTGGTATAAGATTAATTTACTTTCTTTGGAATTGGAGGCTTTGGTTACATAACTTTGCTTTTTAAAGCTGTTCATGTATGGTAGGTAATCTGTTTCAAAACATAAACCTCAGTTGTAGGTGAAGTTATCATTTTGGGTGATCAATGTACCTAGTCTGTTATTGATATGAAGCTGATACAAGAATTGCCGAAGTTATGAGTCTATAAAATATAGACAAAAACCACATAAAGGCAAAAGTTGATTTAGTCAAACAACTTAAATGAAGCATGTACGCTTGTAAGTAAGTAACTCTAGTGTGCTTCGTGTGTAATTTCTTCATTGTTGAATCCACAATTAACATGAATGTACTGAAGGCACATCAAACAATGGTATGCAATCCCATTGTAAGGTACTCCACGAAACGACATATGAATCTAGTTCGATGGGTAGCCGGGTGCACCAAACATGGAAAACAAAGTCGCAACTATAACAATCTCTTAAGCATTTCTAAAATGACATTTTGGTAATTGGTCTTGAACATCCAATGCATTTTGGTATATGGGTCAAACGGTTACAAATCAGATCATCTTGAATCACTGTGATGGTTGGTTAGTGGATCTGTCATCTGGCGGTTATAAACAAATCAATGTGCCCTTTCAAGTGGTAGTTAATAGTGATGGTTATATGGTAGGTACCAATGAACCACTGTGATGGTTCAATTTGTGTTTGTATATAGCATAGTGTTTGATTAAACGAAATTGCTTTCATGATAGAGAGCATTCACTTTGAAGCGATAAGCGATAGACTACAATTATTGTTTATATACAATGCATGTAAGCAGGAAGAATAAGTACATAATATAAAACTATAAAAGTACTACTCTTCAAACACAACCCGACTTATTTTTCTTTCTTCTTAAGGCACAAATCGTTTGAGAATAATACAAGCATCGCCTATTGCTGCACGTCGTCCACAACCTTCCAATGATGGGTCACCGTCTGATCATTTCACTTGGATAAAACTCTTAAGTTTCTTTCTAGTCGATACTTAAGTACCCCATCTTCATCTGGCCCAAACGAATCAAGTCGCCTGGCAAAAGCCTTATTGAATACTCTGGTAAATAAACAATCATGGGAATGACGAGCAAAGTTACAATATACGCACTTCCAGATCATATAGGATTGCAATTTGCATCCGCAATGTTCGCATAAACCATCATTTGCTGTCCCCAGAGCAAATGACATAGGATGTTGGTGAAACCATCATTTTTCTACAGCCTCAAACTTGATGTTCATAAACTTATAAACACCTTCCAAATGGAAAGAATTATCATCTTGTTCAGACTGAAGTATTGATGGTGCACACGCAGTATGTATGTACCGATTGCGCACACTCTATGCAATGATAGAACCACTTTCTAGGATCAAGATTCTGCTCACAAACTTCACAGAAGTACCGACTTTTGTGGTCCTCAATGGGGGAATAACTCAACTTTAGGAAGTGCTTGTCAAACTCATGCCTAATTGTTTTAGGTTAAAGCAATGCGCGCACATCCGTAATGCAAATAGAAATCACAAGCACCGCATTTGATAAGACTCTCCAATTCATCAATACTCTTACGACATGCGCGGCATTCTATTGTGGATTGGGTTCTTGATGAAGCATCTACTCTTGTGAGTAAGTGATTTGCGTGTGCTTCACGTGTAATTTCTTCAGGCATGAATACACAGTTAACATCAATGTTGTAATAATTGCACCAATAGCAACGATATTGAAACCCGTTGCAATGTAATCCACATATATGACATTCGAATTCAGTCTTGCATTTAGTGCTCTAGAGCTTAAGTATATGGTGTCTGGTGTGGGTGGCCAACATGGGGTAGTTCTTTGGGTAGACGCGTGCACCAATCATGGAGAACAAAGTCACAACTATGGTCATAATCTCTAGAGCATTTGTAAACGGTATATTTGTAATTGGTCTCAAACATCCATTGCATAATAGTTTAATCCTCTTCATGGGGTCGTGAAACGACACTAAGTTGGTTCTCGAGGTGCTTGTTGTGGTTGTATCGCTATTTGTTTCGTCATGTATTAGGACTAGTGGATGTTCATGACTAAAATGTAAGAGATGGCATTTATCATCTCTAACTTGCTCACAAGTCTCATCTTCAAGTTGACATGATAAGATGTATGATTCATCAGAAAGTGGAAAGTGAACAAGGTTGGGATGATCAGCATCATTAAAGTTTTTTTTCTCTGATTCCTAAGCCTGATACATACAAATTGAAGAAAGTGTAATCACACTATGTGAAATCTTCCGGTTTATTCAAAACAACGAGTTTTTGTGTCAAGAAATGGAAAAAAAGCACATAAAAATAAGATTGGTCCTATACGTACACTAGCAACGTACTAACCACACACTACTACTAAATAAACAGGGCGTATATATCATATGGGCCGTATAGATCATACAGGATGATTAAGGTGTCATACAAACTGCATTTAATGTTGTTATACAAACTAACAATAGGGGGTCATAATGTTATATAGGGCTCTATAAGCTGATTTTCTTACAAATCATATATATGGTCAAATAGTGTGTTTGGCTGAACACAAGCGACTAATATGACAGTGCATACCACTGACAAAGACCTTTTTGCGTCATTTACACGGCCAATATAGAGACATGGATGGTGTATGTATAGTAGAACCTAAAAATATAAATTTAAAGATTTACCGGGTAAGAGGATGTGCATGGAGGGCTCTATCCTTTGTGTTGCACAATCCCTGTGAATGTAGTACATGCATTTATTGCATTTGTAAATCAAATAATCATCTTCAATATTCATACTATAGATCCTGCATTCAAAACCATATAATTGTTCTCGAAACGAATACGAAAGGGTGAGCAAGTGATCAGTGACGGAGCTTCAACTCTTTCGTAGGGGGGCGGCGGCCCCCGGTCCCTATAATGCTCCGCCGTTGCAAGTGACTGGGTAAATTGTTGAGTTGAAGTAATAACTTTATCAGAAGGGAAAGGCAGTCAGAATTGATTGAGAAGTTAAAAAGAGAAATTTACCAAAATGATCATTTTATCAATTAATATTTACATAATAGTCATTAACTATAAAAAATACCAATATAAACAACAAATGAGAATTGGACACGTGGCAAACTATCGCCAGGAGGCTATACGTATACATGTTGTATCGCCATAATGCAAGCCCAGGCGATACACATCCATAATATATCGCCCTCGTCTCGCCCTGATATTTAAAAAAATTCAAATCTCGCCCCGTCTCGTCCTAACATGGTTAGGTATCGCCTTTCATTTAAAGTTATATTAAAAAAAGTTATTTATTGCCGGTGAGACGTATCGTCGGAATACCTGTTTCGTCTCGCCTGACTTTCTTCTCATGGGCCTTACATCGCCTGGGCCTCTTTTGGGCCTTACATCGCCTGGGCCTCTCTTGGGCCAGGCCTCCTTTCGCCTGGGCCTAATGTAATATAGTATATCGGCATGTTTGTTGAGCCCACCCAAATAAAAAATCCTAATATAATATTAAGTATAATACTATCTACTATAATTTATAATGTAATAAATTTATAATTAATATATTTTATCTACCATAATTATTGTAATAATACTATATATAATATGGTAATACTTAAAAGTTTGTAACACACAATTTCATCCATCTTCCATCTTATCTTATTTCACACATATATAAACTTTCAAACATGTTTGTTAACATTGTTGTTTGCGGCTGAAAAATGAAAGTTTAATAACGAAGTCGAAGAGTATGTTCCTATAAGAGTTCGGTGTAATTAACAGGCAATCTCTTTACCGGTCAATATTACATTTGAAGAATTAAATAATCTTGTTTTAGGTATATTTGGTTTTAAAAAGCGTATAAGATTACATTATAAAATGTTTACGTACACTCATTCAATTGACATATTGAATGACAATGACTGTTTATAAATCTTGTTATTAATGATCCAACTCAATATCTAAAAAAGAGGAATACGGTTTGAACTTTCCATCTGCAAAAGAAACAACATGCTTGCTATACGAGTCGGTTAAAAAATCAAAAAATTGTGGAGGCAGTATACTCCAACGCATACTCGACAACACATTCTTGTAAAGCTCTCTTTGTCTCTAATTCATCATTTTTAATACCCAACTTTCAATGTGCTGAATAAAAATGATTATATTTTTAATACAATTAAAAAAATGTATAGTATAAAATTAAATTTAACAATAATGGATACAAAACGTTACCAATGCGGTTAAACAGCCGTTACGTCGTAGACCGAGTAAATTACCCCAAAATTTTTGTTAAGTTTTGTTAACGTAAAAAATATAGCAAAATAACAAAAAAGTGCATCCCCTTTATTATAAAAATTCATAACATCTGTTGACCATTATCTGATTCATCATCTAGAATGGTCCATTTACATACTAAAGATGGTCTGCCTTGAGCATCTTCTTGTGCATGATGACGGTTTTCTAGCGGGTTTTCTTTCGGGTTTTAAACGTTGAAAGATGAAGATTCTTGTTGATTTCTTGGACGCCTCCATTTATTCATGATCCAAGATGAAGGTTTCGGAGCGGGTTGAAACAATATTGATTTTTGTCCATAGAGGTATATTTTTTAGAGAGTAAGATATTTTTCTAGATAGTGAATGAAATTAGCTAATGTTATGTGTATTTATACTAATATTTATAATTTGCTTTTTATTTAATTTTTTATCTTAATATTTTAAAGATTGCAAAGCTTAGCTAATGTTAAATTTTAGTGGGCTGGGCTTTAAATTTAAATGTTTAATTGGTGGGTTTTTCAGAGATGGGCTTGTTTGAGATGGGCTGTTTGTATTTGACACGGGTTGGGTTTAAATTTAAATGTAGTGGGTTGGGCTTATTTGAAATGGGCTGGCTGGTGGGGTGGGAGATAAGGTGGGAGATGGGCGCGCGAGATTTTTAATTGATTGTCTCACTGGCGTATCGCCGGTCAACAGCGATACATATGGGGAATTGTATCGCCCATGTCTCTCTTTTTTTAATGGATTTGGCGGGATTTGTATTGCCAAGTGGCTATATATTAGTTATTTTTGCAAATATTGAAGTCAATGGCTACTACTCAAAACCATATTGGTCAAATGGCCAATATGGTAATTTTCCTGAAGTTAAAACATGTAATAAAGTGATAGAAACGCCCTTCGTGGTTCTTTCCACACACATAACACTTGTTCAAACCAGGTTTGACGCTAACAGAGATTAATGGATGAGGATGGCTTGGGTGATAGATCGTATTTTGCTCCACAAATGTGGAGCAGAGCAGATCAATTGCGTGGTTACATGTTGAACAATGATAACAAATGCCATATCGACAATCTTTGAGGCAAGCATGACACTTTTGATCATTTGTTATCTTTTTAAGGATAAGAGTATGAGAAGGGTGGCCTTGGAATTGTAAGGTTGTTGCAATTTCTTCACAAAATTTATGGAGCGAGTAATCAAATGATGACATGCTGCACTTGTAGTAATAACGGTGGTACCAGTCAGGCAGTCAATTCGCCTGGCACACCTTTTACTTACATACTCAAAGTTTTGCGCCGTGATCAAAGCATTGTCTTCATAATCGCCGTCATCTTCTTCATAATGTAGCATACAATCAAAATAACAACAATATAATGTGTTTAGCTCTTCTATGTTTAGCTCCTCGACGTCCTTTCTATGTTTCTCGTGCAAGATATTTGATTACTTTCAAATGTAGCATACAATCAAAATAAAAACAATATAATGTAATTTTTGAACTCATAAATAATATTATGAATTTAACTTGGAACCATAGAAAAAGATTAAGAGCAACTGAGCAAGTAAGTGTGTACCTTGGTGGTTGATGGTGTTGCTATAATACATGAAACTTGGATGAGATTATTAGTTGGATAAATAGGCAGTGAAGAACAACTTAATTTGGAATTAGTAGATATGGCTAAGAAGCAAAGCTAAGAATGAATATCATGTTTGTCTTGTATTCAGGTAAGGGATTATACTTTCGAACAATATTTAATTAGATACATAACTAATGATGCTTTGTATTTAGATAAAGAAAAATGTCTTAATTATGAAAAATGTATTTCCTGAACAACTGAATTTACATGTGTTCGTACATTATACTTCAAGTTGTTTTAATTTGAACATATTTCCATAGAATACTATAAAGTGGATAAAAATTGCAATACTAGAGGAGGAGCTACCTCTTATACAACAAAATCTCGTGAAAAACCAATATTTGAGTTTGTACACAATAAATCCAATCGATACTTAGATTTTATACCAGAAATAACAACTAAAACATACATTCATCGTACACAAAACACACCCGAAAAGCACGACGTTTCCCTGAACTCTGGCCTTCATGTAGCACTAGTGCAGAATAACCAAACCGAACACTGTATAGGCCCAAAAATGTACTAAAATTACATAGAAAAAAGATCAACCGAAAGGTGATGGAACAGGAGCAGGTCCAGCAAGTGCATCAGATCTCTTAATACTGCCCATACCACAAATAATGCAACCGGGTGAAGCGAGTGCAGAGAACTTGGCCCCACAAAGATCACAAACATCGTACCCGATGGTTGACAAACGGCTAAGAGTGGCAGCACAGAACTGGGATGGGTCTTCAAACGGGTCAATGGATTTGTTAGTTAAACCCCTTTGGACGCATATGTCAATCAAGCTTCTTAACTCGTCTTGCTTGCCTGGAGGTGCTTTTGACAAAAGCAGCTCAAGCATCTGTTTGGCATATCCGTAATTTTGCACATCCATATTTCTCTTTATGGCTGTTCGTATGCAGTTTATTCTGTGTTTGGCTTGAAGAGGTAATGAACCAAGATGACGTGACAATCTTGCCATCTCGTCCTTTGCACTGATGGCACTTGGACCTTGAACCTTTTGCAGTCGGCCGATTTCCTACCAGATATCAGGATACACAGAACAGATTATTATATCTTCCAATTTTGTAATTTTGTTTTTTATTCAGATTTTTTTTAATGATAACCGCACCTGAAGTAGAGTGACTGCAATTTTGTATTGAGCACAAATGGTGGCCTGTGCCTTTATGTCTGCACCACGGGAGTTATCCTTCGCTAATGCAAGGAAAGCTTCGTCAAAACAAGATAATGCATCTGGTAATTGATTCTGTTCAAGATGGACAAGTCCAGTTTTGAAACAAACTGAAGCAGCAGCCCCACGTGGAACCTAATAAAATAAATACAGTTTTAGAGAAATGGATAAAAAGCAAATATCATAGAAGAATTTAGATGGGAAAAATATAAGAAGTTATTTACCTGTCCTGGACGTACAGATGTTGGAGGGGTGGTTCAGAAGGTTTTGCTGTAGTAACAGATCCTGGACTTTCAAGTGAGCTCAGGTCAAGAGGCTGGGTCGAGACTGGAACATTGGCCGACTGGAAATTAGGATGCGGCATAGCACCTACAGGTTGACTCACTGATTGTGGTGGAACGCCACCATCAGGAAGTCCAATGACTCGGTAGTAATGGGCTGCATGGGTACTTGAGGAATGGGAGTTCCACTGACATTAGGTGCCGATGATGTCATTTGATTTGGTGACACCTTATTGGGTTCAACCCCTTGAGAAGTTTGATCATATCTAGAGAGGTAAGTGCCAGGAGGGGGCAATGCTGCTGCCACCTGGAGAGACGGTATCGTATTCTGAAAGAAGTCTTCAGGTATGGGCCGGGGCCCAACTGCAGCTCCTGTGGGCATAGGACCAGCCGGGAATACAGGCCCTGTTTGGGTGAATGAGCTGGTTCCGAAAGGATCAACTGGGGCAGAGACTGTGGGAACAGTGGTAGAAACAGCAGGTTGAGAGGTATTCAAGCTGAGTTCTTGGAATTGATTAGTGAGTGATTTAGTCCTATGAATTGGAGCACCCAATGCATCACCAAGTTTAAACTTTTGTGTCGCTTCCTTAATTTTATCAACATCAACAGTAGCATTAGAAGCAGGTTTATCTTTAATCCTAATTCTCAACTTTTTAGTTTTAGAAATACCCTCCTCATCACTACTGCTACCATCTCCAGCATTACCATATAATGATTTTTTAAATTCTTCCTCAGCTTTCGCTTGTTCATCTGCTGCACTCGAATTTGATGAGACCTTAGTAAGAGATTCAAGATTCATCAATGAATCACCACCACTAGTAGATGGCAGCTGGTTGGAAGTGGAAGCAGCAAAAGATGCTTGACTTGGACCACCGTTTGACTTAACATCTGTACCTTCAGATTTATAAGCTTTTACTAAACTGTTATCACGACCTTCAAGAATATTACCCCTCCCTTTAATTAACCCAAGGTAGACACCAATATGGTCAGTAGATAATGATGGGATGCTGCCATCATCAGTTCTCATATATGGCATGACCTCAGCAGCTAATTCCCATTGAGGTATACTCTTTGTAGTGGAGGGTGTTTTGATTTCCCAGTTTCCACCACCCCATTCAGGTCCTTTAGGAACCATACTTTCAGCAGCAAAATTGGCAAAAATGCCTTGTGTCCACCCAGTGGAATGCACTCTTAGTATTCTTTCGCAATAACGCCTTAATTCTGAGTCAGCATTCTCTTCCTCCAATCTCTGAGCAAGGCGACGCATTGCACTAGGGTTGAGGTGGCAAATAAATAGGTCAAGCAGGCTTTCATAGTCAGATATTACTTCAAATGTCTCTTTTGCGCTGTCAAACTGACCATATCTGTAATTTTCAATTTCCATTCACATGTTAAGAAAATTTACCAAAGAAACAGTTATTATAAAGATCAAGTGTTAGCAGCATACTTGATACATGCATATCCCAGTTCTCTAAAGCGATGGAACAAGTGTGACGTTGGAGGGCATTGTGGATAATCTCTAGATCTCAGAAACTCATCTTTCAGAACAGATAAAGCAGTTGAAAATCGTCGAGCTTTAATAGCATAAGATCCCCGCAGCACCTAGTTTAATCACCAAAAATACAAAAAAGATGATTGTGGAGAAAAGGTGACATTTGATTGTAATAAGGTTTAAATTGCCCACACGTTGTGCCGAGAAGAAATACTCATATCATTTGGGTTTGACAATTTATTCTGTTCTATATAAAATACTTATCGGCCCACTTTCTTTTAGTTATACCCCTTTGATGGTAACTCGGATCAACCGCAAACCTGACTGATCCAACATTAAACTAGTCACCTAATTAGGGTAATCGGTTTGATAATTATTCCATTCTGTTATTAAAAAAAAAGCTTATCAACCCACTCTTTTAGTTATGCCCCTTTCAGGGGGTAAGTGTTTGAGTGATGCCATAACTCAGGTGAACCCAAAACCTAACTGATCTAAGGTCACCTAATTAAGGCAATCAGTTTCGTTTAAAGTCGGTATTTTTTCAGCCCTATCCAATCGAAACCCAAGTTAGAGCCTCAATAGAAAATTTTATGCTACAATTTAAATGGACCTCTTGGCCTTTTAAATAAGAATCAAGTACTTAAGCATTGATGAAATCCCATGATAGAATGCAAGAATTTAGTAAGAATTAAATTTTTTAATAAATCATGAGGCTTTGGTCAAAGTTGAATTGATTGAGTACACGTGGCAACTAAAGGAAAAGGACCATGCTACCCTCAAGACAAGTATTCACTTCAAAATTAGTTAGCTAATTAATATACAGGGAGCTATAATATAGAACCCACCTGAGTAAACTGAGGCCCAGATTGGGATAATGATACAGCAAGATCACCACACACTGGAGCTCCAGTAGCAAGGATATCAAGAGATCTTGGAGTAATCCGTAAGCTGTCAAACCTTGATGTTATTTGGTATAATATCTCTGAGAGGTCAAGCTTCTGTTCAAAATTCTGTTGCATGGTTCCGTAACCAATAAGAAGAGGTTCGAGAAGCCCTACAAGGCAGTGCTTTATCTCTATACCCTTCTTTTGTCTTGGGTTAATTTCAGTTGGGTTTGCAAGCAACAATCGATCATTCAATGTCCCAACCAGCACTGAATATGGTGCCATGTCATTTCAACGGTTCATATCAGATATAGATTACACATGACTTAAACTTAAATTTCTGTAGTCAAGACCTCACCTGCATTAGGCATACTGCTGGAAAGAATGGTCCTTACTTTCCCATCCCACCCCAGCACACTGATGGCAGTGGTGGTGGAGAACATAAGTGCTGGCCCAATCCAAAGAAGAGATCTAAAGTGCGATTAAGTTAAGTATCCAAAAAAATTAACTTAACAGTAACTTTGCAGAATAAAATAAAAGTAAATATGTCGAGTCAAAGGATATTGAAGGAAGTCCTTTATCAAATTTCATGGAACTGCTTGCGAGAATATCTAGATCAGCAGAAACAATAAGTACTCTGTGTGTAGTTAATATTCCAGCAACACAGCCCCTAAGAGTTTCTTGCCAGTGAACCTAAAAAGATATTAACAAAATAAAAGGTCAAAATAAGTATTTCTAATGTGGAACCTTTATGGAAAGTTAAGATACCAACCTGCAACACAATCTCATTTGTTTTTAACTTAATTGATTTTTTCCCTTCACCTTTTGTTGACATGTTAGGACCATCGGAAGTAGAAATACTGTATCCGTGAACAAGCTTTGCCATGCCAATTTTGTCCCCAAAACAAGCAAACATCAAAGTTGATTCTACATTACATTAAACTCGATCAGAAAGTGAAATTAACTACAACCAGTATCAAAATACCAATAAACTATTGGTTATTGCTTACCTACTGGAGTAGAAAAAATGCGATCAACTTCACTTTCAAAGGTAAATTGCAGTGGACCCTTGACTGAGGAAACATCAAGATCTTCATATTGTTTTTGGTCATCTATCATATTCTTTTCAGCAGCCGTTTTGAAGAACCTCCGGGCAATGTATATACAGAAAGTTCGATCTTATCCTCATCAAGAATTGCAAATTGACCATCATTTAGGCCAATAAATGCAGCATCTCGACCTGAAAATTTTAAAGTATATGACTCTAAAAGAATAAAAATATGAATTTAGGCAGAACTTAAAAGTTAACTGACCCTTGATCGTATTGGCTTTACTGTTTGATGACTGAGAGCTAGTGTTTTCCCAGTAAAGAACCACTTCACTAGATGCACCATTGAACTCATAAACTATAAGAAACAAGTGTTGCTTTCTACTGTGAAGGAGGTACTTCCCATGAAACTCAACATGTCCAGGCATCTGAAAGTAGATAACTTTCACCTCAGCATAACAGTTCATGCATATAATTATTTATGCCAAAGTTGTAAAAAAAAGGAAAGAAATGGCATGATACCGATGCAAAAAGCTTCTTGTAGACAGTTTCAGCTCCAGTAGATAGATTGTAAGCCATTAGGTTTACACCTTCTATATAGAAAGCCCTAGTAGGGTAATGAAGAACTCGGTTCTCTTTACTAAAAAAGTTCAGCTCCAAATGAATTGGCTGTCCAAGTCATCCATTGCAATCAGAAACATTTAGACAAACATGGGTGTATAAGCCATTGGTGAACAAGATTACCTGGCAAACTGGAATGTCTTTAAGATAATTTTTAGTATCTAAGATGGTGATGAGAGGTAGGCGAGATATGGGGCACTTTTTGCATGTCCTTCCATAAAGTGCTGTAAAACAAGACAAACCTAAATTCTGAGTTTTATGTCAAATTTAGTACTTTGAAATAGTAAATTGGTAAGAAATCTGTTCAAATGTTCACCACCACAGTCTATTGATGTTTGAAGTAAGCACAATTTATTACAAATGTTGCTCTAGCCGTAATTTGCTATGGAAGAGTAATGAGGAAAATGTTCCCCAATAGTTTAGAATCCACATACAATTTTATAAGTGAACAAGTATACCTTTTAATCCCTAAAATAGAAAATTTTAGATCTTTGCTGGGACAGATTACATTCAGTGAATAGTTAACAAGTAAAGAACGTAAACATACACTGAATAGAAAAGCCTTGCGTGCAATGTCTGAAATTGTAAGCTGACTGGGCCTGGCAAACAAGATTTTATAGCAAAACAGAAAATTAGATCTAAAATCTAGTTATGCTTCAAAACCCTACTAAGCACACAAATAAAATAATATTGATTCCCATTATACTTGATACTTCAAATGAGAACATCCAGATAACAGAAAACCACCATCTTGCAGTGACTAGCACAAGTGTAACTAAGCTTACCCTTTCACGTGATGCTCTTGCAACTGGGCTTGAAGTTGATGTTCTGCTAAAATACCTGATGACCCGAGGGCTTGAAGTTTCTCCTTCAATGCAGATGCTGTTAAAAGAACATGCAAATCAGTATGAGAAGTGACTACAAAAATCTTGCATAAAGTGCTTGTAAAAAGAGGCTAAAGTATTTGCAAGAGAGTTCAGTGATGACATTTAAAGCAAATGTCATTCAGCCATTCTCTTTTTGTTTCTTTCATTTAACATTCTGTGGAGATATCCACAGAATGTTCAAATATAATTACTCTTAAATAAAACATTTTAGTCCATTCTCCTGTCCTTGACTTGGGAGATTGTATCTTTTGTGAAGAAGCTGTGTATGGGAATGCACAGCTTTTGTAACATTATACAGTATAATTCAAAGTTCCAAGAATATTTTCCGGTAAATGTGAGCAGAATTACTTACACAAAATAATAACACATGTTACATGAATCATTTTCCCTTGATACCAATCAATATTAGCTTATACTGAACAACTAATAGCAAAGTTATGCATACAAACCTAAACTAAATGTCCTGCCCTGGTGAATAAAAATATGAACTCATTTCTAATTAATAGAGCATTAATACTTGTGTACAAATTAAATCATTTTGTTCTCTGTACAACAACCTATAAGTAATAGTTTGCAATAAAAACCTGAAGATTTTGGAAACTGATGCAACTAAAAAAGGTTAAACATGTCCATTGTTGATATAAATAACAAACATTCTTCCACAATAAGAACCAAAACTACATTAACCTGAAGATCCCCTTGCACTTTGCAGAACTGCAAAAAGTTGTTTTCTTCCTTCTCTAGTGTAGGCAGCTTTATTCCTTGCACTGTCACTACCAGTCATATTCTGCTAGAAGAAACAACCAATTACTTCTAAACATATAAATAATCTATTCAGATAGATCATAGATCATAGATCATAGATGGATATCAAAGGCAACACTTAACTGCAAACATCAAGGCTGCTAAATTTAATCTTGGATGAACTTCAAGACTTCTAATTTTTGGTAGAGGATAAACAGTTTCACCGCCTTGCTGAGATAAAATGCGTGGGATATCAATTTGCTCAATTGCTGAAGAACATTACAAAAAACAAAAACATTACCAGTATATGATTAAACCCATTACATTTTAATTGAAGATCTGAAGTGGAAATAACTATGAACCCTCACTAACCTGCAGGCTCAAAAAAGTTAGACTGCACCTGCGGCCTATTAGAATTTACTACAACTCGTGTTTTCCAAACTTGGAGAGTCCCATCCTTGGACAAGGTAGCAAGTATTCTCAATATTGGGAGCCATGCAACCGATATAATTGGTTGAGAACCCACTTGTGTACTGCAAATTGCAAAGGTGTAAATAAAACTGAAAAGTAAACCTTCACTAATGCACGCACACTGGGGTGGGGAGCTTACATTCCAATCATGATAGGTCTCTCAGTTGATACGTCCCAAGCAAGAAGGGTGCCACGTCTATCACCAACAAAAATCCATTCCAGAGTTGGATGGAAAGCAAATGCACCAGCACCAATAAGCTTAATGGTATTATCAACTATATGTAGACCAGACATAAGATTAATCACTTGAAATTTGAAAATAAATGTTGCCTACAGAAGGTAATATTCCATACACTAAAAAGTTTAGATATAAATTGTTTAGCTCAAATCTTACGTTGTAAGGTGTATAGAACAGCATATGTATGAATGTTGTAAGCACGAATTAGACCGTCTGCATAGCCAACATACTGAAATCAAGAAGTTAAATTGATATGAATTTGTTATCCATGCGAAAAGGAAAAAATAACTTTGTGGAAATAACTGAAAATAGATTAAAAAAATTACCAGTACAGCAAGGCGGGGATGGCAGGCAAGATTGACAATTGGTTTCTTCAGATCTGTCTTTATTTTGTTGGGGCTCTTCCCCCTTCAACAGTTCCAACAACTGCATACAGAAAAATTATAAGTTGATTAAAATAAAGTACTCTGGCGACTTTTGACAAAACTGCTTATTGTAGCGTGAATCTTGAGAAACTGTGAAGATGCTTTAACATTCAGGAAATGAAATGAACCCTCTTTTTATGTACCCCTCTTTCATTGTTACAATGGGTTGACAGCAAATCAATATCATTCTCATATCAGAGGATTAAATGCAGATTAGAGAACTATACTTACACTCATTAGAGAGATCTGTGGTGAATCAAAAGCCACCAACCCTATTTCAAATTGACCCCTCAAGTTTTATAAGTTTCAAGTTTACTCTTTGTAATATATATAGTATACACTTTTAACCCATTAAAATATTTACTAAATTGATTTTTCTGCAATAATTTTCGTTCATTAACTATTTTTATTATTAAAAAAAGATTTGTGGTTGTGTTTAATTCTTATTCTTGACGCCATAGTAAATTTAGTTAGTAATGGAGTTGTATTCAAAAGAGGATATTTTTGGGCATTGTAGGTTATATCAACTATCAATAAGGTGTTGGTAGAAGGCACCATGAAAATGAGAATGATACCGACCGAAGAACATACCATTATATAATTTTTTTCTATCTTATGTTTCGATCACCAGAACCAAGTCACCGCAACTATATACGTTTCTTTTATGTACTTAACCACGTTAATGTCACTACCGCAACACGCGTAACAAGGTTAGCAAACTCGCCACGTCTTGTGGCTTAGTTTCTAGTGTACTTTTACAATCAAAGTTTTTAGCCACATTTATATGTCTGTATAATATACAAACTGATTGGACCACAAGTTGCATCATACCCTTTTACTTGTGTTTGTAGAGAACCTAACATCTGGTTATAATTATAAACTCCTAAGGCAGGTCCTTAAGTCATTTTTAATTTGCTGAAAGCTCCTAACATAAATCAACACTACCCAGACAAAGTAGAATAACTGCAAATTGACCACTCTAGATAATTGTTCGATGGGTTGCTAATAAACATAAATTCTCAAGATAATCGCTTATGCAAAAATGATAAATCACTTTATAAAAAACTATTAGAAGCAAATTAATAAAATGGTAAGTAATCCTTGCACATATTTTCAGCATTAAGCGTACATTTTTGTGTTTTAAGCATAACTTTCACATATTACAACTAATTCATCTAGCATTCTAGCAGCTTTGACTAAAACATTGTACAATGGTGTGTATCATTAACCCATTAAGATCCTAATATTATTGGTGTTAGTAAATCAGACAAGGTCTGATTAATTGTTAAAAATCAACACTACCAAACTTTTATAACCATGATAGGATTATTCATATACTTCTTAATCGAAGATAATGATTGATCATTGATATACATCTATTTATTTGAAGAATATGATTGATCTTGCTAAAAATATCCATGATCATGTTGTTCTCTCCCTAAACACATAAAGACATGCATTTGGACATGCATATACAATTTTAACAGAAAGAGGATATGACTTAATTGTGCAGGATCAAATAAATAGATGGCAGCAAAAAATGAAATAAACCTGTTACGCTCATCCTGCGATGGAAACCAAAAAACACTACTGGTTGCAGAGGGGTAAGGGCCAGATAGACTTCTGTGTCGATAGTAATGCGTTCCATCTTCTTTTCAGGAGAATGCAACACCCAAGTTTGCTCTGTATCAAAATCACATGATCTAATTGTACAATCCTGCAATAAGTGAATAAGAAATTTACATACAAAAGAATACCAACACATGAGAAAAAGAAATCATATGTGATCCCATTGCTAATCTCCCATAAAATAGTTGAGTAACGGTGGGTGCATAGACTAGCACTACCCATTTTCAGAAAAAGGAAAAGGTGGGTGCATCGACTAGGATTCAAGAGCCATTTCCAAAAGACTCAAAAGTTCAATCGTTTATGCATCCATCAACAAAAATTTTTAGTGGAAATGGAAAAAACTGCATAGATCTGAAACATCATGAGCAAGGGAGGAAAGAAACTAACCTCAAGTATAGCTACGACTGCATGCCCACTAGTGGGACTATAAGACATTCGAACCACAGGAGCACCAATATTGATTGAAGATATCTTACTACCAGTGCAAGCATCAAACTCTGCATATCGATATAAACATAAACATTTAATACCAGAATTACTACTTCTGTACCAACCCTTCAAACTTTCATCTTCCTTCCTAAATCCAGTGGCATATATAACCTTTCCCCTCACAAACTACATCATGTCACAAAATCTAGTACATCAGGTGGGCACCCTCCCGAAGATCTAATTTGCTAACAGGTTGATTCCTACTTCTAACTGACAATAGAATTAACTATACCGATGATGTAGGTTCCAGCAGCAACAGCCACCAAGGCTTGAGTAGGATGAAAGGTGGCAGCGTGAGGCTGGAAGGGTTTCGAACTCCGGCCAACATGCCGCAGATCCAGATGTTGCACAGTCGTCCACTCCATTGATCTTCCGATTCTTGATCCTCCGAACAGATTAGTCTACATAGATGAAATTAGAGAGTGTGATGAAAAATTTAGCGATCTGATCAGTTTACAATCGATTTTGAAGAATTCAATGGAACGATAGAAACGTGAATACATCAACCTTAGCGATTGTAATCAGATCGGTAAGAAGAAGTCGACAATTGTGTGCGATTTGAAGGAATTGGTTACCTGTAAACTGACTATGGAGGATGGAAGCTCATATGACGAAGACGGAAGAGAACCAATGAAAGAGAACCGATGAACGATGACGGAAAAAGTGGTGTCTGTGTGATTAAAGGGAGAATAACTATTACGGGCCAACCCGGTTTATTTTGTATAGCGATTTTAGAATAACACTCGGACCCGATTAACCCTCGTTTCGACAATTAAATAAGTGTTAGGGGACGTTTTGTTGGAAGTGATGAAATGAAATTTAAAAACTAGTATAATTTTAAAGTAAAATTATGTTTAAGTGGTAATGAAATGTAAAACCCAAAGGAATGTTTCACTTTAAATTCCTTTGGTTGTGGGATTTCAAATTCCCTTTCTAGGTGGAAGGATTTTAAAATTCCACAACGGAAAAAATTTGAAATTAAACATTCCATTAGGTTTATTTTTAATTGTTCACTCAAACATAATTTACTTGAAAATTATATTAGTTTTTGTAATTTCATTTGATTTCTTCCAACGAAACACCCTCTTAGATACTTAGGTTAAACAAACATTATTTTGTCACCGAATTGTATTTTGACTTGCATGTTGTATTTAGACTTGATCTGTGTTAATTCTTTGATTCATTGTTAATAGTGATTCATAGCAACAATATTGGAAGTGTTTTCAACTATATGAGTTTTGTTTATTGAGGTTTTGTAATAGAAAAACACTCTCAAAAACAAAATAAAAAACTAGAATTTTCAATCAATTTTCTTCTTTATTCTCAAAGAAAAAATAATAGCCTTTCAAATAGGCTTACAAACTTTAAAGGGAAACGTGATGTGAAAATGAGAAAGTAATAGAACATGAGAACATGGGGTAAAATATGCAAATAATAAAAATTACATTATCTCCTAATAACATGCAAAAACAAACGTGGGGCTTTGTTAACTTGTATTCTCGGATCGGATCAAACAATGGGTCAAGCATGATCGTATCGGGCTTTCTAAAAGTAATAAATATTTACTAAAATATTAAAAAAATCAAGTTTATTACAAAACCGTTATCTTTTTCAATGTACGTCCGAAAGTTTTATCTTTAATTTTAGTTTCAATAAAATTTTTAGTTTCAATAAACTTTTCCCTCAAATGGTAAAACTTTGGGGCTAAATTTGATGTTTTTAATTTTTAGAGAAAATTAAATATTTTCCTTAACTATTGTGGTAAAATCAAATTTAACCCTTTTATATGTTACTTCCATATTATGTCGTTAAATAGCTGAAATTTAAAAACTTAGCAAAACAGAAATGATTTATGAAAAATTCAGATGTTTTCAATTGCTTTTATACTTTTAGGTCTTTTAGTTAAAAAAATATTATGTCAATTGTAAATGTTTTATAAATATATTCAGTACTAATGTTTCAATAAACATATTAGATATTCAACAATACATCTACTTACTAATCATAAAAACCCATCATGCCAAAACAACGGATGCCATTATTGTTTATCTTCACAAGCCGCTATTAAACTATATGGAAATAGAGCAGCAAAAGGAACATAAGTTGATGTCTAAGATGAACACAACATCATTATCATAAACCTGAAATAGAAGGGGCGTCACTATAACTTTGTTTATTAACCATAATTAACATAACATTTCTCTGGATAACAAAATCAGGGGAACAAGCAACTCAACTTAAGCATCATCGACACGATGACATGGCCAACATAAGCATCAAGTCATATAAGCTTCGCCTCGGTCTCAAATGTGGTAGGGCCACTCATCAAAGAAAAAACCCAAATAAAACTAGGAATGAATATCAAGATAAACACCAATGTTACGAGTTACTAAATAAAGTAATCACAACAACCATCATCAATGTTACGAGTTACTAAGCAAGAAAGTCTCAAACGAGGTAATCACAACAACCATCATGGTGGCCAACAGCCATTGGCATCATAACAACCATCTTCGGATCTACCGAAAATGGGACGTTTAGGGTGGTCGGAACCGAAGACCTAGCAAACAAGGATCTGTCGGAGCACCCCACCAAACAAGAATCAAAGAAACACCACGCAAATCGGGATCCACCGGATGGCCACCACCTCCATCGCGTTTATGTAGCTAGTAACAGACAGCCGTCGACCCATGTTGGTGAGAGCTCCACCCCCTCACACCCTCTTCTCTCTCTGTTTATATCCAAATGACAATCGCAAATGATGAAGGTTAAACTTAAAGAAATCCATAACAAACGGTTGTGCTCTTGCATAAAGCCAACATCTTACTGTTCATTTCATGTCTTTTTAAACATAAAAGAAGAATTTGAAAAAAAAATAATACAAGCTTATAGACAGGGAATATATAAAGCTCTCTAGACTACGTAATTTGAAGCTTTATAATTATAATTTATATTTATATTTATTCTCATCCAACACATTTCACATGTCACGGTTTGGTATGTGGTAATGAAATGGACGAAAGAATGAAATGAATGAAATAGATGAGAGAATAAAATGAATAATTACATTATATTATCAAATTTGATTACCATTTAAGAATAAATTAATCACTATGCTGTTTGTTAGGTATGAAAAAATAAATCAATAAAATGTAAAAGTGGTTATGATGGTGATGGTGATGGCGAGCGGTGGTGGTGTATCCGGCGGTGGTGGTGGCCGGCGGTGGTTTCCGGCGACGGTGATAACCCGAGGGTGATTTCCGGCGGCAACGGCCCAAGGGTGGTTTCCGACGGCGGTGGTGGTGGCCCGAGGATGGTTTCCGGTGGTAGTGGTGGCCTTCGGTGGTTTCCAGCGGCGGTGGTGGCGGTCTCTGGCGGTGGTGTTCCCGGGGCGCTAGTGGCCGCAACGGTGGTGGTTGTGGTGGGTGAGTGAGTGGTGTGATGACTAACGATGAAAGAAGAGATGTAATGAAAAAAAATGAATTGTGAATGAAATGAATATAAGAGAATGAAATCAACTATGTAATTATTCATTCTATTACATTCATCAACCAAACATGTATATGTTCATTCACCCTCAATGGTTCATTCCATTTCACCCCTCATTCTTGCATACCAAACGCTACATATATCTTGATAGCCATAAAAATGTTAATTGAGCTTTGATGTCCAACACTCCAGATCCAGCAAAGCATCGAACCCCTCTCTCCTTCACTTGACATCAACAGTTCAGATTCGACAAATCTTATGACCTAACTGGTTCAATTTTACCCATTGTGCTGAACTTGATTATAGAGTAATCCTGTTTAAAATTAAAGTAGGTTAAGAGAGCTAAAGTGTATTCAAATGCTTTCAAACTTTTACCATTCAAGGGGAAAAATATCATTTTAATGTTTTTCTAATTATATAACACAGAATTATATATACAATGAAAGTTCAAGAAGAAAATATCATTTGAGAACTACATTGTATTTCAAAAGACAGTTGTATCTGAACTTCCATATACCAGAAACCCATACTAGTGAAGAGATGATCCCCTAACGATAGTCAACCGAACCTATGCCTAGGAACATGTTCATAGTTATAATGATAGTGACCATGTGGTTGAGCAAAAACATGATTAACTCTTGGTTCTCCATTGTTGTAAAGACCGTAACCCGAAAACCCAAAAGGTGGTAACGATGTTCTGTCATAAGAGAAGGATGACGATGATGATGCCCCGTGAAAGGTCGGTCGTGTTGAAGTTTTAGCTTTTCTCTTTTGAGCCTTAAGGTCAGCCGCACCCTGTCTCTTGGCAGACTTGTGTTTATGGATTCGAGTCCGCTGTTTACCTTGAGATTGCCCTCCGCTGGATAGCTTTTGACGCTTTCGACCTGAACAAACTAGTTATCAAGTTTTTAAACTTTTGAACATAGCATTACATATTGGACAATGCAAAGAAAAGGCAATAATATGCTTTTTTATACCTTGATCACTACTAAAAGCAGTTTCTGTCTGCCTTAGTCTTCGTTTATGCCTAGCTGCATCCCCTCGAGTGTGTTTCTCTCCAAGAACCTTTGACCTTTCTGCTTCATTCTTCCAAGGCTAAAACCATAATCGAAATAGAAATATATCTTATAGAAAAATAATACAGACATCATATCATTACATGTTAACAGCATTATATGGTTATTTACCTGTCTATATGTCCCAAACTTGTAGAGGTTGCGACCTTTCACTAGCAAAGTGGAAAGTGGAGGGAGGTTTTTATATGGTTTGCTCCACAAGACTTCAACCTTCAAAGAGAAAATTAAGCCGTAACAAAACTAAGTCAAAAATATCCCTGATATACAGAAGTAATAATGGTGATTTTATCTGCCTCACAGTGAATGTATGCTGTTGTTTTGATGTACCGTAACTTCTTTAACTATCCTACCAGCAACGGTTCTTTTCCCCCAGATTTGTCCTTGCTTCTTTTGTACTTTTTGTCTGAACAACACAACATCTCCTTTGCATGCATCACCTATGCAATAGATGAAACATTTTGTTTCAAAAAGATTGGAGACAAATTTCTGGATAGAATATACATAAGGAAAAAAGACGAGTACTTACCAGTGCAGTTGATGGAAAAAGATGACCTGGGATAAAGTGATTCGCCCCTTCCATCTTTTAACCTGACATTTGAGAGGATTAAAAAAAGGCCAGTCCGATTTTAAAGATGACAAACTCTCCAAACACCATGTCTCCTAGTTCATGTCTTGAACTGTGTGGCACATTTGATACATAACGTTTAGAAAGAACAAATAAATAAACTTGATAATAACCAAACAGTAGTTGCTTCAAGTACAAAATTAAATTTATATTTTCATACAACCTCAGAAAAGAAAAAATAAGTTCTACAAGATGTAAATGCCCATCTCTGGCATGCCCTAAATAAGTCTGGTCTTTTGCTCTTTTAGAAAGAAACAAATATGATAGCAGAAGTCCAAAAGAATACGGGTAGATCTCATCAAGAAACAATCACCTCTCATCACATTTTCTGATTATGAGCGGTTTCCCTTGGTTCGACCAAGTAGTGAACGTATAAGATTCTTGTGTAAAAATAGACCAATGTCTGGCATCACCCTTTGCATGATATATAGAAACTGAAACACACCTAACGTACCAAAGATTATGATAGAAGGTCCCACACTCCCACTAACTTTATTATAACAGCATGCTAATTTCAAGAATGTTTTCCCTTGCATTGCTCATTATACTCCATTCAAAAGCAAAAGTCAATTTGTTAACACTAGATTAAAAAAAATCATAACACAGCGTTCTAGCATCACATATGTAAAACACCACTCTCTTATAGAGACAGAACAAAGAAGTGTCCAATCTCTTTAGATGACCAAGTGACCAACCAAAAAGAATGATGCAATAATCTATTGAAATTTAAGGGACCCTTCTATATCGTAACTCCAGCTTCTATAAAATAAGAAAACTCATGATAGCCCGTAAGAATGGAGAGAAGAACCAAAACCAAAGTGAGGGAAGCTACAAAAATTCAACATGGAGCATCATAAAAAGTATCTGCAGATAGGTTATAGTACTTGATCACTGGAACTGCTACTAAAGAGAACTCATAAGATTGAATTCTAGCATCATACTTTTAGAATGTAACCCTTTAAGGACAGAACTAACAAGTGCCCTATCTCTTCAGGATTGCAGCCAGTAATCATAGAAATTAAATAAGAATAAATAAATAATTCTACTTCTACACATAACACCACACAGAAACTATTCACAGATAGGTGTAACCGTGTAAGTACATTATGATATCAATTGATAACTAACCTCCTATGCTCTTTAATTCGCTGTATGCACTCCTCCTTGGTACCAGATAACCTCAACTGATGCTTCCGCAAGTAATCTTTACACTCTGTAAGACTTAACTCCAGTAAATCATTATTACTTCCTGAAAACCAAAAATCGTGTCAATGAACATTGTGCCCTAAAAATGTACTTCAGTTTCTATCTTTAGATTTTCTTTTCCCAAATCTCCATACTTTCCATGCGCACGTGCAAGAGAGAATCACTAGTAATTAATGAAAAGAAAAAAAGGATTGATACCTTGATGAAGACGAACTCCATTGTCGTCGCAATCATTTACACATTCCTCTTCATCAGAATCCTCAACGTCATTTCCTTCCTCGTCTTCAAACTCCGGATCATCGGATTCGCTATAATCGATGTCGTCTTCTGATCCTATGTCTTCTTCTTCTTCTTCTTCTTCTTCTTCTCTTCTTCTTCTTCTTCTTCTTCTTGTTCATCATCGGAGTTTCCTTCGTCATCGTCGGAGGAGGAGATTAATATGACGGAGGGTTTCATAACTGTCTGCCACAACCACAATCAAATCACAATCACAATCACAATCACAATCACAATCACAATCACAATCACAAAATTACAATCACAATCACAATCAACCGCTGTACACAAATTTAGGGGAAATATAGAGGAGTTGCTGATTAGGGAACGTCTACTTCACGCGATTATTTCCCCTAGGTAGATGGAAGAAAAAACCAACGATTCAATTGATTTTTTAGAAATTCATATCATCTTGAAATGTACATGTTTATATGTATTAAACAATATGTTATGGTTTATATGAAATTTTATAAAAATTTAAAAAGTCAAAACAAAAGTTTTAAATATCAACTAACATGTATACTTGATACGTGTGTGCTTGAATTTTAACGGGGATTCCTCGATCAATACCTAATGATATCAGCTTAGGTATGAGATTATATTTTACTTACTTGTATGAGACTCAAATTATTAATACTAAACTTATTGCCATCTCTAACCATAAATTGTAAAAATGTTGTTTTGAATAAAGCAATATCGAAACATATATAAAAACAACTACGATCAATTAAAAATTAAAAAAATATTAAGTAGTTGTAAAAAAATTAAAAATATAGTATATTTGATTATTTAGGCCACGCGTTCGAATAATATTTTTCTTGTTATTTGCATATTTGACTTTGTAGAAAAATAATATTTTAGTCCCTATGCCAACGTTGTTTGTTTTGGTTGTTAAATAAAGCCCACGTGGCCTCCGCACGTTGTCATTTTTGTCCTTCCAATATTTAACATTTATTTTACATAACATAATTCATCTTCACAAAGAAATATTAACAAAACAACTCACTTCAAAATGTTATCAGCAACCCATGCTTCGTGGGACTACAATAACAAAAATAACTTGATAAAGAAATGAAACCTTCACGAACGGCCTTAATATTAAATTAAAAACTTCACATAAAAAAACAAGTTTCATTAAAATTTACGAAAAAACGTAAACAAAAATAAATAAAAAAAGAAAGAAAAACATCAATATAAAGCCCTTACAAATTAAGATTGTTAAAAACCTTATATTTTAGAAGTAGGAGAAGCAAAAAAAATGAATCTACTAAAAAACATAACGTTAACTGAACTTCAATAACTTGTTCGTTTGCGTTTTAATGGCTTGCATGTTATGATACATTACTTCAACTTTAAACAAAATTTAGACCGAAATGTTGATGTATATAAGCAAATCGCAATCATATAAACTTTATAACATCTAAACACAAAGTTACTAAAGAAAAAAAATAATAAATAATAAAGACTTAATTAAACTGACGGTCCTTATAGTTAGGTCTGATTTCACTTTTGATTCCTAACTCTTCGAAATTACAAGAGTTGGTCTAATAGTTGACACAAACGTAACAAACTTGAACCCTGAAATGGATGGACGTTATATTGTCGTTAAGTGCATGTGAAATGATAAAAACACCCTTAGTACTATAAACTAAAAATTAAAATTAAACTTCACCACACCAAAACCATTATTTCTTCTTCATCATCTACTACCACCATCAAAGCCTTCACATTCAACAACCACCACCAGCACCACCTTTAACCACCACCATTAGCACCACCTTCAACCACCAACATTAGCACCACCTTCAACCACCTTCATCATCATCGCCGACATATCCTTTACATCTGCCAACACCACCACACTCTTCGTTTGCGGATCAACCCCTAAAAACCCAGCACCACTGCACCTGTTTGAAAGATCTCGCGGACTACTTGACTAGAGCCCACGATTCAAAACCCACCCCCACAAAACTTGAATCAAGTCAGAACTAAAATCAAATTAGTGGTGGTGAGTGGTGACTGGTTTATATAAACGGTGATATTTGTTGTTTTAGACTGCATTTCGACCGAAATTAAACAAAAAGAAAGGTGGCAGACGACTGTTTTGGTGGGATCATTTCATTTTTCAAAGAGAAAGGCAATGGTGATGGTGACGACCGAATAATGGTGGCGATGGCCGATGGGTTTGTAGGGGTGGTGGTTAAGTGATGGTTTAGTGAAGTGGTGTGGGTTGTCTCGATGATTTGAAAAAGAATGGGTACATTAAGTTTAGGTTTTTTATGTTGTTCTGTTTTTATTTGAGGGGTAATATTGTCTTATTTGAAAAACTTAACGTATAGTTTTTAACACCCATCCGATGCAAGGATTATAGGTGTTATATTTGTGTTAACTATTGGAGTAATTGTGTAATTTCAAAGAGTTAAAAACCAAAAGTAAAATCAAACCTGACCATAAAATCCACCGGTGTAATTAAGTCAATAATAATGATGGGCTTAGTGTTAACTATAAGGCAAAAAATAAAAAAAAAATTTAAAAGTTTAGAACCAAAACAGTAATATGAGAAAACCACAAGGAGATGAGGTATATATTTTTTTTCCGAGATGTGGTTCCTAATATTTGAGTCTACAACTTCAAAATTAGGAAATATAGGCCCTTTGTAGAGTCAACGGAAATTATCATAAGACCACGAAGTGTTTAGCTATTGTGGTGCATACGAGGTATAAACACCTACATGAACCACAACTTCACAGCACGGCCTCCAAATCAGATATTCGAAAGATGATAAAAACATGAAAACAGTTGATGGTTCTTGTGAACTCCTTGGGCCAAGAATCATCTTTTGCAGTTCATTCTGAGCGAAGTAAAAAATAGAAAGCAATAACAGTAATATCATGTCATTGTGGTTGCTGATACCAAAGTGCCGTTAACAATAGAACAAGCAACTGGTTGTGATCATAATAACTAGGTGGCTGAACGAAGCCATGATTAGGTCCCCATTGTCCATAACCTGGCAAAGGTGGCTGATTAGGTTGAAACCAAGCATGTGGCTGATTAAATGAAGAGCCATAGGTGGATTGTTAGGCATCAAAGTTCTGTCATGTGGAAAGGACAATGATGATTCTCGTAATTGATGATCACGATATAACCAGCTCTTTGGGTGTGGATTCAAGCTTGGGTGTGTGCGTGTGTTCAGGTTTGTGTATGTGTTCATGTTCAGGTCTGAGCCTGTGTTCGGGTTTGACCCTGTGTTTGGGTTTGGATTTTGGTGTTTGTCTGGGTTCAGGTTTTGGCATATGTTTGGATTTGGATTCTGTTTCAGATCCGAGGTAGTGGTCGGTAACGGTTTCAGGTTAGTGCTAAGACTGAGGTTTTGATTCGTGTTCAGGTTTGGATCCAGGTGAAGGGTCTTTTTTGATTTTTTCAGTTTTGTCTCTTCAAGTTGTACAGCCTTGGTCTTGTGACATGTTTTAGTCTCCTTTACAGGGGTTGCACTTGCATTTTTCTTCTTGAAAGCCTTCTTTTTAACTATTTGAGTTGGCTGTTTACTTAACGATGGTCCGTTTACAGGGGCTGTACTTGCACTTTTCTTCTTGGAAGCCTTCTTTTTAGTAATTTGAGTTGGCTGCTTACTTGAAGATGGTCCGTTTACCGCACTTGCACTTTTCTTCTTCCAAGCCTTCTTTTTAGCTATTTGACTTGGCTGCTTACTTGAAGACAGTCTGTTTAGAGGGGTCTCACTTGCACTTTTCTTCTTGAAAGCTTTCTTTTTAGCTATTTGAGTTGGCTGTTTACTTGAAGATGGTCCATTTACAGGGGTTGCACTTGCACTTTTCTTCTTCAAAGCCTTCTTTTTAGCTATTCGACTTGGCTGCTTACTTGAAGATGGTCCGTTTACAGGGGTTGCATTTGCACTTTTCTTCTTCAAACCCTTCTTTTTAGCTATTTGATTTGGCTGTTTACTTGAAGATGGTCCATTTACAGGGGTTGCGCTTTTCTTCTTGGAAGCCTTCTTCTTAGCTATTTGAGTTCGCTCTTTACTTGAAGATGGTCCGTCATGGGACACTTTTTGACGTTTCGTGCCTGATTACAGTCGCAGGCAAAAACAAACATATAGAATATGTACTACAGCTTAGAACCAAAAGAAGCTAATCATCTACTTGAAAATTTTGAAATACAGTTGTATGAAGAATGTCGATCATACCTTTATTTTTATGCAAAGCAAAATCTTTCCTTTTTAATTTCAGTTTGGCTGCCACGTGTTTCCCTACAGACATTCTTGATCTGTCTCCTTCATTCTTCCAAGGCTAAAAACCATAACAGAAAAATATAAGATACCTGAGAAGTAGCAGCATTTCCAAAAGCAAGATTATATCAATATATCATGACCATTACATATATACCTGCGGAAACCTATAATGATATCACATTTACCCAACCAATAAATTTTATTATTAGATATACCCCTTTAAAATAATTAAAAAATCATATTAACCCGTTTCATTAAATACAATTATAATATGACCATTATATTCTTCGCTTTTTTCCTATACTCTAAACTTTCATATCTTAATAGTTTTAAAAGAAGGCTAGAAATATCATAAAGTTAAAGACGGGTATATTTGATATTATACTTTTTGTTGAGAGGAATACTTATGAAATAATCCTTGTCAGTATTTACCCGTCTGAATGTCCCGAACTTGTAGAGACTCTGACTTCTCACTAGCAAAGTAGAACGTCGATGGCGGTTTATGGAGGGTGTGGTCCATAACACTTTGATCTTTAAGTTAAACAGGTAACATGAATTAAACCAGAATAGGACATGGTTATGCCAAAATATCATGCAAGTAAAATTTTAATTTCTGACTAACCAAAAATTTATGTTTATCTCTTGATTCACATTTGCGCACTTTAACTATCCTCCCAGCAACAGTTCTTTTCTTCTCCACCTTTTTTCCTCCCATGAAGACGAGTTGTCTAAACAACACAATATCCTTTTCACGTGCATCGCCTGCATTTGAAGAAACATTATGCTTCAAAACATTAATGACCAAATTTCTGATGGAAAAAAAGAAAAAAGAAAACGAGAGAACTATTACCAGTGCAGTTGATGGAAAATGATGATTTGGGAAAACGTAATTTGAACGTTTCATTTGTTGACCTGGAAATTATGGAATAAATTTATATCACCAAGATCAATACTGAAAGTAAAAATAGAACCAAACAACTTTTATGTCTAACTATTGTATACACTTGTCAAATATTTATTTGCCATATGATATATAATGTGATGCAGATGTTTAATCAACATAGTTAAAACATCATTAAAAAAGAGCTCTATGTATAAAAAGACTCAAGATTCATTTCTAAGCAGCATCTGGAATTACACAGAATTATTTCGTACAAAATATTTATTATTGCTAAATCTTGTAATCCAATCAGGGTCAGAAAACCTAGATCCACCACAGCATCCAACATTCAAATAGTGTAATATACATAGAGATGATAAAAACATCAAACTTATTACTTTGTTGTCATATACACTCTGTCAGTCAAGAACTAGGGTTGAAATTTCTTTATACAACATTAAACTGACACAACAATCATCAGATTTTTCATATTTGGTTGGGCAGCCAACCCTGCCATTCGATAAAAAAGCCATGCCTAGTCTGACATGTCTAACTTGTTTAATAAATAAATTGTTTCGAGTTCTACAAATACAAATTACAAGTTCAACCTGTTTACAACTTTAACAACCTGTTCGTGGACAGTTTAACCCACTTACAACTTGATTACAACTTATTTACAATCCACAATCCGTTTGCCACTTTATTTAATGTGTTTCTAGTAAACGGATTACACTGGTTGTGCTATGGTTACATGGTATTAAACGTGTCACTACATCAAGGCTGGGGTTGATGTCTTTGACATAAATAAATACACGGTTTGTATTTGGGTCCATATCATTATCATTTAACCTGCCAAACCCAACCTGTCAATATGCATCATTGCCACTCCTACAAAACATATATCCTTTACACAATATTAAAAGGTCAGCCAGATAAATACCTTGAACGGGTAGTTCAGAGTTCTGATGATGGTGACCAGGTGGCTGAGAGAAGGCCTGATTAAATCCTTCTTGTCCACTGTTGCCATGACTGTAATCCGCAAAACCAAAAGGCAGCAAAGTTTTGTCATATGAATATGGCATCATTGCTGCTCCTACAGAACACATATCCTTTACACATTTTTAAAAGGTCAGCCAGATAAATACCTTTGAACAGGTGGTTCAGAGTTCTGATGATGGTGATCAGGTGGCCGAGAGGTCTGATTAGATCCTTCTTGTCCACTGTTGCAATGACTGTAGTCCGTAAAACCAAAAGGTAGCAAAGTTCTGTCATATGAATATGGTATCATTGCCACTCCTACAAAACACATATCCTTTACACAGTATTAAAAGGTCAGCCGAATAAATACCTTTGAACAGGTGGTTCAGAGTTCTGATGATGGTGATCAGGTGGCTGAGAGAAGGCCTGATTAGATCCTTCTTGTTCACTGTTGCAATGACTGTAGTCCGTAAAACCAAAAGGTAGCAAAGTTCTGTCATATGAATATGGCATCATTGCCACTCCTACAAAACACATATCCTTTACACAGTATTAAAAGGTCAGCCGAATAATACCTTTGAACAGGTGTTTCGGAGTTCTGATGATGGTGATCAGGTGGCTGAGAGAAGGCCTGATTAGATCCTTCTTGTCCACTGTTCCGATGACTGTAGTCCGCAAAATCAAAAGGCAACAAAGTTCTGTCACGTGACAATGACAATGATGCTTCTTGTAGGTGATGGTCAGGATAAATGGAACTGTTTGGATCTGAGTAATAAGTCAGTTGTAATGACCTTTTCAAATTCATGTTTTGAAACCAGACAGCCTGATTGTGTGCTGCGGTGTTCATATTTACATCATTGTGTATGTTTACTCTGAGTTGTAATGACCTTTTTAATTCCATGTTTTGAAACCAAACAGCCTGATTGTAAACAGAATTATCATAAGATGGTCCACTATGGGACAGCTTATGACGCTTTGTACCTGATTATAAAAAGAGGCAAGACAAAAAGAATGAGAATGTCTTCCAGCTTGCAATTGAAACAAGCTAATTACTGACTTTTCAGACTTGTGTTCTTGCAAATACCAATCATACCTTATTGTCCCCAGATGCAATTTCCCTCAGTTTGCGTTTATACCTAGCTGCTTTCCCTCGCTCATGTTTCTCTTTAAGAACTTCTGATCTTTCTGCCTCACTCTTCCAAGGCTACAACCAGTATAAAAATATAAGATATGGAGAAACATCACTGTTTGCAACTTTGCATAATCCGTAACTACCTGTCTAAATGTCCCATATCTGTAGAGATTCCGACCTTTTACTAGCAAAATGGAAAGTGGGTTGAGCTTTTTGGACCGTTCACTCCACAATACTTCAACCTTGAAAAAAAAACATAACATCAATCAACTTAGTACACTAAATATGGCATGCTTAGAGTACACTAGATATGGTTTCAAACTATCTTTGTCAGCCTAACCGAGAATGTATGTTGTTGTGTTGATGCACCGTAACTTTCTTTAAGTATCCTCCCAGCAATAGTTCTTCTCTCAATATATTCTGTTGGCTGTTGTACATGTTTTGTTTGAATAACACAACATCTCCTCTGCATGCATCACCTGCATAGGAAGAAACATTGTACTTATAAACATTGACAAACAACCTTCTCAAGAGAACATACAGAAGGACAAAAGAAGATATCATACCAGTACAGTTGATGGTAAATGATGATCTGGGATAAAATGATTCGCCCCCTCCATCTCTTAACCTGTTTAAAAGATTAAAGAAAGACTTGTGTATTGTAAAGATGTCAAACCATCCAAACATGGTATCTCATAGTTTGAGGCTAGATTTGTGTTACTATAGGATATACAATTATTAAAAAAAATTATGAAAGCAGATCCAATAACTACGCTCAACAGTTTTTGCTTCAAACATGTCTTAACTAAATCGTTAGGTACAACCTTTTTCACCAAAAGAAAAAAAAATGCTAAAAGAGTACGTATACTATGAAACTTAATCTGGGATGGCTTAAGTAACAAGAAATGAGTAGCAACAAACATTTTAACAAGCAATGGTGATCCTATTGAAAAGCACATTAGACAAAAGCATATACAAAAACGCTTTTGTTTCATAGACTGACAAAAGGTCTCACTGAATTATCCTAAAACACTAATTTCAAAAATGTTTTTTTTCCTCCCTCACAAACTAAATTTGTTTATCAAAGAAACATGTTTAAAAATACATTATCATATCATTTCTGAAGTGTCATGCTTTTTAAAGACAACCGAGAAGTGACCAATCTCTTTAAAAAAATCAGTAGCAATCAGGGAAGATATGAGAGTTGACCGTATAGAACAATAACCACTTTAATTGCAAATTGCAATAAGGTACTACTGATGTATCATAGGATCAGTTTTAAAAGTTTTATCAAAGAAAAACGCATAAAAACCGCAAGCATCAAAAAATCAGAAATTCAACTCTTGCTATGTGTGGGACAAAGAGTCATCAATATCTTTCAGGGTAGCAGAGTTAATGAACAGTGGAGTCAAATAATATGAAATACAGGGCCACACAGAAAACTATCTGCAGATAGGCAGAACTAGTTTATGACTGCAACTGACAACTAACCTCCCAGGCCCTTTTAGAGACAAAACAAAGAAGTGGCCAATCTCTTACAGAAGAATGGCTAGCAATCAGAGTTATGAGTCAAAGCAGCTAAGCAGACTCAAAGCGCAAAGGCCTTTTGTGTCGCCTAGGCACAAAGCACCCAAAAAAAGTGCACACCCAAGAAAGAAAAGAAAAAGGCACCATTAAGAAATAAAAAAAAGACATAGAAAGTTCAAAATAATATAAATCTCATAATAAACAAATTATTAATCTAATAAAACTTTATATTCGACTTTCTATCAACTCTTTATGGTTTTTAGATGAATTCTGCTAGGTATTGTCTACTTTGCAAACTACACACTAGAGTCAGCAAGCACAGTTAGCAGTAATCATATCCCATAAACCTTTTTACTTCTATAAAACGTAAACAAAATTATCGACAAAAGCCTATTCAATGTTCGTTCTTTCTACCATCCGGTTTTACTGCATCAGCTGTAGGTAACTCTACTTCATTCCTCCGCCACACGCAGATTCCATGCACATTGTCCACTCTTTTCTACCTTTAGGTGGCAAAATAGACGGGTTGGATTGGGTTGGTTGACGGGTCAAGATGGGTTTGGATTAGGATGGGTTTAGGTCAGAATGAGTTGATTAAAAAAAGGTCATGATGGATACGGGTCAGGATGGGTACAGGTCAAGATGGGTACGGGTCAAGATGGATGGGTAACGCACCTTTCAACTAAATAGGTGCAATAAATTAGTAGCAACAAGCTTCCAAAAGCAATACTCAGCACAACTAGATTCTAATTTATGCCTTAATTCTAGATTTACTTGCCAACTCTAATAATCTTCAAATCAGCAATTAATATAATAATTTTGCTCTTCTTCGTGCCCTTTGCTAATTCAAATCACAACACACCATGTGTTATTTGTTTGAAGCAATCGAAGCTACCTTGGTTTCTACGACTATCACAGACAAGTGTTTCATCACCTCTTTGTTCTTGATCTTCGTCTTTTCCATCAATTCTAACACCAATTCCACCAATTCCGATAACCCCTACAATCCAACCCAGGTTGCAAATTAGAAGCAACAAGTATTTCAATTAGGTAAGCTTGATGGAATCGGTGGGTACCAGTCAAACCGAGGGGCAATCACTATAAAAACGATGTTTTCAACAACGATTTTGATTCACGAATTAGCCGCAACATGCTTCGATCCCGTTTGTTTCTTTGACAATTTGCAAACAATCTCCAACGGCGGTTGTGGTAGGTTCCTTTGGCGGTGGTGGTCCACAATTAGTCGTCGTCGCTGGTGGATAGTAGAAATGAATGAACAAATTTGAAGACTGCAAACTAAGAGACCTAGGTTATTGAGAAGAAAAGAAAACACCACCCATCCTGACCCATATTTCACTTAATCCATCCTGGCCCATAGGCATTTTCCTTCAGCACACCCAACCAATTTTTTGACCTACTATTGAGTTTGTCTTAAGGCCCAAATTAACTTGACATGGCATAAGAATTACCCAAAATGACTCAAAACTTAACACATGGGTCTCTTTTGCCAAGCCTACTTCTACCCCACTCTCATCCTCCATCATAGGTAGTATAAATAAGTGTAGATCCAAAATCTAAAACAAATAAAAAAAATCTCTTGAACTCACCAAGCGACTTGCTATTGAGGCTTCTAGATTGCACCTCCCCTAAGCGACTTACACGCTTCTAACTACATTGGTTATGAGAATTCAAATCAGTACTGAAAGATTTATCATGGCAAAACTCATTCTAGCATTAAAAATTCAAAAAAAATGCCAATGCCTTCTATGAGAAGAACAAAGAGTCTCAAATATCTTGCAGAATAGACTTGAATACTTGATAAACAGTGCAATTAAAAATAATTTGAAAAACAGGGCCACAGAGAAAAACTATATACAAATAGGCAGACCTGCAAGTCTGCAACTGATAGCTCACCTCCCATGCTCTTATTATAGACAAAACAAAGAAGTGGTTTCAGAAGATCAGCTAACATTATAAGAGTCATGAGGAGTCAACAATTAGTATACTCTAGTACTTTACAGTAAAAATCAGTACTAGAAGCTATCAGTGGAAAACTAAAAAAATGTAATTCAAAAAGTGAACTCTTTCTGCTAGTAGAACAAAGAGTGTCCAGTATCAGTCAGGATAGCAGAGTTGACAAACAATAAAAATAAAACAATTCAAAATACAGAGCCACAAAAAAAACTGATCACAAAAGATGCAACAAGTTTATGACTACAACAATAACAACCTGCCATGTGTCTCTTTAGACAATAAAAAAAGAGAGTTGCCAATGTCTTTCAGAACATAAGGTAATAATCATGAGAGTTATAATAATTCAACAAAAGAAGTATGCTAGCACTTAACAATAAAAAATCAGTCTCGGAAATTTACCAAGAAAAAACTCGCAAAATACATTCTTTCATCGAAAATTCAAAAGAGCCAGCTCTATCTATGAGTAGAACAAAGAGTGCCCGGTTTCATTCAGGAAAGCAAAGTTGATGAACAAAGATAATTTGAAACAAGGGACCACAACATTTAAATAAAAAAAGAAGAAAAGAAAACTGTTCACCAATAGGTAACTAGATTAGAACTGCAACTGATAACTAACCTTCCATGCTCTTCTTAGTGACAGAACAAAAGAAGTGGTCAATCTCTTTCAAAAGATAAGCTAGTAATCAAAGGAGTTACAAGAAATCAACATATAGGACTATTCTATTACTTTACCACCATAGGTAACAATACTACAATTTTTATCAAAGAAAAGCTCATAAAAAAGTTCTAGCATCAAAAACTCAGTAATATCAACTCTTTCTATAAGTAGAACAAAGAGTGCTAACATCATTCAGAATAGCAGAGTTAATAAACAATGGAGCTAAGATAATTTGAATTATAGAACTATAAATAAAACCATACGCAAATAGGCGCAACTTGTTTATGACTGCAACTGATAACAGACTTTCCATACTCTTTTCAGAGATAGAACAAAAGAAGTGGCCAATCTCTTTCAGAAGATCAGCTAGCAATGAGAAGACTTGTGAGAATGGAACTCAATATATAGAGCCATAACATCTAACTGTGAAAATGTTCTAGTAATTTATCAAAGAAATCAATAGCAAAAGTTCTATCAAGAAAAAGACTCAAGACATAGCCTCAAGAATTCAAAAATGTCAACTCTTGCGATGAGTAGAACAGAGAGTTCCCAATATACTTATGAACGGCAGAGTTTGGTAAACAGTGAAAATGAAATAATTATATTTCCGACACCAAAAAAACTATTCACAAAGAGGTGCAATAGTTGATGACAGTAACTAATACTAACCTCTCATGCTCTTTGATGCGCTGTATGCACTCCTCCTTGGTCCCAGATACCCTCATTCCATGCTTCCGCAAGTATGTTTTACACTCAAAAAGACTTGGATCCTGTAAATCATTAGCTCCTGGAAAGCTAGAATGATATCAACAAATGTTATGTGCCCTATAAGAGTTTTGTTTCTTTCTTATGTTTTATTCCACAATTCTCATTCCTTTTTTTCTGAATCATGGTTCTTGAAAAGAGTTCAAACTCAAACACAAAAGAAGATGAGAAAATGAGAGGAGGGAAAGAATGTAAGGGATTTAACAATGGAAACCGTCGTCTCTTCTTTTCGTTCTGATCTCATAGAGGAAACAGCTCCCAAATCTGTGATATCTTCACACGTAGGTGAAAGGCTTTACATACAGATCAGACCTCTTTTTTGTCATTAGCTGAATGCCCACCATCTATTGACTGATTTCTTTAGATGAATCAACTAAAACATACACTCTTATCTTAGTAGAACAGTAAACAGCGTATGAATCTACACAGACTAGACTCACTCATGGCTATCACAAACTTACGATACGAAACAAAAAACATCCATTGTGGCGACATAAAGAACTTCAACTATTTCAAATAATCCTTAGAACATGTCAACAATTCCAAAACCCTATAATGATACTCCCACACAACCACAAGCATACACTATCTCAAGCTTATATTTGTCCAACCTTCTCCTTCCAATACACAATCTAAAGAGCACACCACCTACTTACCCTGCCTGCTAACTATATTAATGCACTTTCCAATTTTCCCCAAATAACTACAGCCATGAAAAACACTGTTAAAGATGGATATAAACTTATGTTACCCTTGAATCAAATTGCAACTAGATTAAACTGTAACGCTTTGTATAGAATCAAAGGAATATTTACTTGAGCAGTCTCAAACAATAATAGTATCGTTGATTTCCGGCTTATAAGTTAACTAATGAGGATCAAACTCCTTAAAGATACTAATGTGCTTAATCACATAAACTATCACTAAAACTGCCAATCTACATGCGTTCAACAATGAAGATCGAAATAAACAGATACGAATGTGAAGACTCATTACGAAACTAAACCAGTCATGTGTAATCAATTAAAACAAATGACGAAAAAGGATCCAAACCTTGATTAGAAGGATGAGATCTGTGACGGTGTTCGTCGCAACTATCAATGCATTCATCAAAGGTTCTTCGGTCACCGTCGTCTTCGTCGTCGTCGGAGATTATGATTACGTCAGGCTTGACCACCGTCATCGCAATCCACCGTTACAAGCAAGATTAGGATGTTTTGCTCGATAAAAGGAGATTCAAAACATATAAATTTAGGGGAATTATTATTATCGTACGGGATGTGCTGGGCTGCTGGCGAATATATACTCCAGTCAGGTACGGGCTTAATGGGCCCTTAACTAAATCTCTAGCTAGCGATATAAATGCATGTGGTATCGTCAGTTTTATGGCTTCAGCGATACCAATACATGTGGTATCGCTAGTGTTGTGACAACCCGTGTTTTTCAGATTAATCCTGTTTCTGTTATTTAATCTTTTCCGCTTTTATTATTGAATCTTTTCTCGTCACTTGATATTTATTTAATTTAACCTTAGTAAATAATAATGATTATTATTAGTATTAATATTCAACCTTATACTAACAAAAGAATTACTAAGCTAAATCAAAATTTAAAACTTTACATGTTGAGGGACCTAAAATGTCAACTTAAAATAAATTTAAACTCTAATATATCCAAACCCCAACTCACGGTTTTCCCTTCCTTTCGCATAACCCCTACAACCCGTAACCCTAATACCACCGAGAACTCTTTAGCATCCGTCGACCTCTTCACTCTCGCGAAGCTCTATCCGGCAGCCCTTGTTCGCGACCCCTAGCCTCCACATTCGTTCCGTTTCAAGCGACGATCCGTCTTGCAGTTTCCTACGGAATCGAACAACGACCATTCGGCAAACGACACCAACCGTCAATTGCAAGAACCAACCGAAACAACTTGTGCGGTACGTGTTTCGTTGTAGTTGTTAAATTTTTCGGTTTCGGTTCACGGTTGCGGGTTCGGTTTCGTCTCGGTTGTTGGTGTTGGCGTATATATGTTGCGTGCATATATATATATATGTTCTGTGTATGTGTAGCGTTATGTGTCTATATGTGCATGTAAAATGCGTATGTATGTATCTATGCTTTCTACGTTATACATGTATATGTGTGGCTATATTCATGTGTGTGTTTCCTGTGCAAATTAAGAGCATGCATATGGATATATATATATATATATATATAATATATATATATATAATATATATATATATGTGTGTGTGTGTGTGTGTATATGTGTGTGTGTGTGTTGTTGGGTGTGTACGTATGTATGTTCCTGTGTATAATTGTTGATGGCAGTAATGGTGGTGTATGTGTTTTTGTATATCTTTATGGGTTGATAATGTGGATGTGTGTGAGTGATGATGCATGCATGTGTGTGTGAGCGTTCTCATGCATATAGTGAATGTGTGTGCGATGTATGGTTGTGTTTCTTTCGGTGCGTACATATGGTTGTGATGTGTGTTCTTCATGAAGTTGGTATAATGTTGAATGAATGTCACATTTAGTGGGATGCCATTTGTTATGTATGTATACATATATAATCTTGTGTGCATGGATGTATATGGACATGGGTTGGTATAGATTCAATTCATTGTGTTTGTGCATAACGGGATTTATGGTATGTATGTGGAAGGTGGTATGGTTTATTAATGTATGTACATAGCATACACACGTGGGTTTATATATATATATATAAAGAGTACTTTTATATATAATTCGGGTTATACGTGAATATTGGGTTTTATGTTTGTGTGTGTTTACATTTGCTTGTGTATGGGGGATTTCTATCGAGAACCGACACCGTAACGGAGACGTCAAACGTGAAACCGTACCTTCCTTATATTTATATTCAACAATTAATATTAATAGTGTAAATTATATTAATTCAGGTTAATCGGAGACCCGAATCTTTTGTGTTATATTACTTAGTTGCAACGCACTCAAAGTGAGTCTTCACGGCCCATATTTTACATTACTTTCCTTTTGGGGGAGAAAACATGCAAACTTTATTTATAAATGTTTCTAGTATTATTGTTTATCATCTGTTACGTTAGTGCAAACATACTTAAAAGTCCTTACATTCTCGAACCGTTAGTAATGTGTAGCGAGGTAATTCTGAGTAGTACTACTGGGTTTGACAAACCCCGCCCGGGCTAGTCGCGCTAGCTTGATTGGAGGTCAAACGAGTGCGTTATTGACCTAACATTTGTCACTGTCTGGGTTAGACGTGACGGGAAGGCAACAAACTTACAAACACTCAGCTTTGGTTTGAAACGCTAACTAATTTGATTATAGGCTAGCTACCTATCGATATGCTTTAATTACTTTATCATTCGAACAGTTACAAACATTTTTATCTGTTATTAAACCTGTGAACTCACCAATTTTATGTTGATATACTTTAGCATGTTTCTCAGGTCACATGAAAGCTTAAGCTCATGTTGCACAATTAGGAAACGCACTCAGGACATGCATCATCAAACTCATTTATTTTGTTTTGAACATTTTATTTGGCATAGTACTTTGGGAACTTCTAGTATTGGTTTACATTTGTCTTTACGCTTCCGCACTGATGTTGATTTCGTTTATGACTACTCTGATTTAAAGTTCAAACGTTTATTTAAATTCATATAGTGTCGTTTGATATGACCGTGTCTGAGATCCTGGTTTGTCACACGCCTCGCGGTAAAACCCCGCACGTGGAATTTGAGGGTGTGACAGATTGGTATCAGAGCCATTGGTTATAGAGAACTGGGATTGCATTTGCATCTAGACTATAGCCTTAGACACAACACTAGCATTGCACAGACACTATTACTTGTTTACGACTTTTGGAAGTACATTTCATGGCATACTCGCACTACGTTACAGGATGTCCACATCATCATCATCTGAACCATCGATGTCACCTATATCACCCTCGACTAGTAGAGAGACCGAGGATTCCGCTCATCTGCCTTTAGCATCTATACCTGTTTCTTCACCCCCGGAGTCTAAGAGACGCCGACTTGAGCCTACCGTTGCCACTACGAGGCACGGGGAGCCCTTAAATGCCCATGACTCACCTAACACCCATGATTAGGGAGGAGAACGTGCCCTACCCTCATACTCCTTTCACACATGCTTCTACTCCTATCCTACCATATATTCCTCACCCGCCCGAACAATCATTCGCCGCTTTTGTAGCTGCAATGAAACGTGAGGTACACTATATGCATCAGACAACCGGAAGGATTAAAACCCTGTCAGAGGATCAGGCTCAGACACATAGACGCTTAGAACTTCAGAAAGAAAGCCTTGAATCCACTGACAAGTGTCATAATCGACTCGTTAAGGAATTTAAACAACTAGTGACCCGTGTTAACACTTTAGAGACTAGAGTCGTGGAATCTGAGCAGCAGCGTGTTCAAGCAGCAGTGAGAATTGCGTAATTAGAGGCACAGGTCAAAGCCCTTGTTGCACAACAAGAAGAAGAGGAGCCCGAAGAGGATCCTGAGGAGGACCCTAAGGAATACCCTGAGGAGGTTCCAGAAGATGACGAAGAAGATACAGCATCAGTTATCTCTTCAGTTAGTGATGACACTTAAGCATTTCATTTCATTTCCTTAACCTAGGTGGGAAGGGTTGTTCCCATCCAACTGATATATTTTGAATTTTGATCATTTGATTTGAATACATTGTACCTCTTACAATTTATTTTCATCGAAGATTATTATTTGATTATTGGTTGTTGTGGTTTTGTAAAACGCATGATTATTTACATTCTACATTATGATGATTGTATATTATATATTTTCTCATGTTCGTGTATTGTGAATGCGGAGAATCATGTCTGGAAGAAGAGCTGGACGTCCAAGCGGACGAGGAAACATCAACATGACTCAAGTTGAGTTAGATGCCATTATCAATGAGCGTGTTGCTAACGCGCTTGCAGCATATGAACAAACCTGAAATCAGAACCAGAATAACCAGAACCAAAATCAAGGAGGTAACCTTGAGCCTAACGGACCCATTGGTTTTTCCCTATGATAACTTATTATCGACTTCTAAATTTTCGTACATTGTCATGATCTTTTGATTCAGGTCAAGCAGTCTGTACATTCAAGATGTTTATGGACTGTAGGCCTCATTCATTCAGTGGTTCTGAGGGTGCTGTTACGCTACTTCGTTGGTTGGAGAAACTTGAGTCGGTTTTTGCCATGTGCAATTGTCCTGTTGAAAACCGTGTCAAGTATGCATCTGGCACATTAGAAGGACCAGCGTTAACTTGGTGGAACTCACAAGTCCAGACATTAGGACTTGAGGCTGCTAATAATCTACCGTGGGATGACTTCAGGACCTTAATAAAAGATGAGTACTGCCCCAGAAATGAGGTCCAGAAGCTGGAGGGAGAGTTTTGGAATTAAAAGATGGTTGGATCTAATATTGAGGAATATACGACTCGTTCGCATGAGTTGGCTTCTTTATGTCCTTAAATGGTAACCCCGGACTACAAAAGAATAGAGAAATATATTGATGGTTTAGCTCCTCAGATTCAAGCTAGTGTCATAGCTGCTGATCCTGATACTATTCAGCGTGCTATCTGGCTAGCTCACAAGCTCACTGATCAGGCAGTGGCGCAGGGCACTCTGCCTAAACGTAGCACTACATCCGGTTCATCTGACTATAAACGAAAACGGGATAGTACCACCAGCAAGTCCTCAAACTCGAACAACACTCAGCAACAACAAGTCAGAAAGTTTGATTCCTCTAGGAGCTACACAACTAATAATCACAACAACAACAATGGTCAGGGATCGAGTAACTACGTAGGCAAGTACCCAAAATGCAATAAATGCAATTTTCATCATCATGGCCAGTGTGATCGTTTTCGTTGCCAAAGGTGTGGAAGGATGGTCATGCTGCTAAAGACTGCAAGGGTGAATTGATGACTAGACAACAATCTCAACAACAACGACAAGGCGAAGCAACCAGGGGTTGTTTCGAATGTGGCAAAGAGGGTCATTACTAGAAAAGTTTGCCCACAACTAAAGAACAGGAACAAGGGCAATAATGGAAACAACAATTATGGAATGGCGCTAAGGGTCGAGCTTTCGTGATTGGGTCTAGTGAAGCAAGGAATGATCAAAACGTAGTTACCGGTATGTTTCCTCTGAACGACTGTTTTGCTTCTGTATTATCGGTGCTGATAGGAGCTTTATCTCTGCTAAGTTTAGCAAACTTCTAGACGTAACGTTAACCGAAATAGAACCTAGTTACATCGTAGAACTAGCTGATGGAAAAATGATTAAGGCAACACATATTCTCAAAGGATGTAAACTAGAACTATCGGGACACAAGTTAGATATAGACCTCATGCCTGTTACGCTTGGTAGCTTTGACGTGGTCGTTGGCATGGACTGGTTATCTAAGAACCAAGCTGAGATTATCTGTCGTGAAAAGGTCGTTCGTGTACCACTTCCTAGTGGTGAAATCATATATGTTCAGGGCGAGAAATGTGGTGTAGTCTCTGGCATCATATCGTACATGAAAGCCCAGAAATGCTTGCGTAAAGGCTATACCGCTATTTTAGCTATGATCACAGAAAAGACTATCGAAGAAAGAAGATCGAGGATCACCCGATTGTTCGTGACTTTCCTGAGGTTTTCCCTGAAGACTTGCATGGTCTTCCACCGCATCGTCAGGTCGAGTTCCAGATTGATTTGACACCTGGAGCCGCACCTATTGCTAGAGCAGCATACAGACTAGCTCCGAAAGAACTGCAAGAACTGTCCACACAACTACAAGAACTTTTAGATAAGGGATTTATCAGACCTAGCTCATCGTCGTGGGGAGCCCCAGTCCTGTTTGTCAAGAAAAAGATGGGACTTTTCGCATGTGTATCGATTACCGTGAGCTGAACAAAGTGACAATTAAGAATTGTTATCCTCTTCCCCGTATCGACGATTTGTTTGAACAACTTCAAGGGTCGAGTTTTTATTCCAAGATAGATTTGAGATCAGGATATCATCAACTGAGAGTCCGAGAGGAAGACATATCAAAGACAGCATTCAGAACTCGTTACGGTCACTACGAGTTCTTGGTTATACCTTTTGGGTTGACCAATGCACCGGCGGTGTTCATGGATCTCATGAACCGCGTGTGCAAACCCTACCTGGACAAGTTTGTCATTGTTTTTATCGATGATATTTTGATATATTCAAAGAACAAAGAGGAGCATGAGGAACATCTTCGATTGATTTTGGAATTACTTAAACAAGAAAAACTATATGCCAAGTTTTCGAAGTGTGACTTCTGGATTCGGGAAGTCCAATTCTTGGGCCATGTGGTCGATGAGAAGGGCATACATGTTGACCCGACAAAAATAGAAGCCATCAGGAACTGGGCTACGCCTAAGACTCCAAATGAGGTACGACAATTTCTTGGGTTAGCTGGGTACTATAGAAGATTCATTGAAGGATTTTCGAATATTGCTCAACCACTTACAACATTAACTCATAAAGGCACAGTGTACAATTGGGGTGACAAGCAGGAGTCAACATTTTAGTACCTAAAACAAAAGCTTTGTAAAACACTGATATTGTCCCTACCTGAGGGAACAGAGGATTTTGTGGTATATTGTGACGCATCCATCCAAGGTCTGGGTTGTGTGTTAATGCAACGTGAGAAGGTCATCACATATGCCTCCCGTCAGCTAAAAGTTCATGAGAAAAACTACACGACACACGACTTAGAGTTGGGAGCCGTTGTGTTCGCACTCAAGATATGGAGACATTACTTGTACGGTACCAAGTGAACCATTTATACCGATCACAAGAGTCTTCAACATATTTTTGAGCAGAAGGAGTTGAATATGAGACAACGTCGCTAGGTTGAGTTGTTGAATGACTATGACTGTGCGATCAAGTATCATCCGGGTAAGGCTAATGTAGTAGCTGATGCCTTAAGTCGAAAGGAGACACCTAAGCCAAAGCGAGTTCGAGCATTACAACTCACCATCCACACCAGACTACCTGATCAGATATGTAATGCTCAACTTGAGGCTTTGAAGGATGAGAACCTGAAAGCAGAGTCCATGCGAGGCATGGAAAAGCAGTTAGAGATCAAGTCTGACGGAGTTCGTTATTTTATGGAACGAATATGGGTTCCTTTGTATGGGAATTTATGAGAACTAGTGATGGACGAAGCCCATAAGTCTCGATATTCTATCCATCCAGGTTCAGATAAGATGTATCATGACTTGAAAGTTCTGTATTGGTGGCCGAACATGAAAGCTGATATCGCCACCTATGTTAGCAGATGTTTAACCTGTTCTAAGGTTAAAGTGGAGTATCAAAGGCCATCTGGTCTACTTCAACAGCCAGAAATTCCTGTATGGAAGTGGGAGCAAATCTCAATGGATTTTGTCATGAAGCTGCCTCGAACTCCTAGCGG